>JAGFML010000121.1:0-79920 GCA_021030945.1 Pyrenula aspistea
TATTTATTTTAATTTATTTTATTTTATTAGTTTTAAATATTATTAATATTAATAATTTTAAATATATTTTTATTAGTTTTTTAAATAATTATTATTATTTATTATTTTATTAATATTTATAATTTTTTTAATTAATTAGATTAATAATTTTATTTTATATAAATATTTTTTAATAAATTGTTAATTAAAATTATAAAATTTTAAAAATGTTTATACCTTTTTAATATTAATTAGTTTTAATTATTTTTAAATTATTTTATTTTTATTAAAATTAATATATATATTTTTATATTTTATAATATAATTTAAAAACTTTATTTTAATTTTATAAAATTTATATTTTTTTAATATTTAATTAACATATTTTTTATAAATTTTAAAGTTTTTTAAATAAATAAAAATATTATTAAAATAAATTACATAAAAAAAGTTAAAAAAGAATTATAGAATATTATTTATTAATATTTAGTATATAATTAGTACATTAGTGAGCCTAAAAGGTATAATTTGATACTTATATAGACTATATTTAGTATAAAATGTGATTTTTTATTCCTTTTTTGCCTTTATATATATTAAATTATAAACCTTTTGCTAATTTAATTTAATAAAATATTTAACTTTATAGAACCTATTTCTTATTTTTAAAATATTTAATAAAAAATAGCAATTTTTTATAATTTTATTATTAAAATTTCTATAATTAATATAAAATTATAATTCTTTATTTTTTTTTAGTATAAATAATATTAATAATTTAATTAAAAATTTAAATTTTTATATAAATTTTTTAACAAAGTTTTTTTTAAAATATTTTTAAAATATTTTTAATTTCTTTTTTAATATATTATAAATAATTTTAAATAATAATTTTTTTTTAAAATATAATTTTATTTTATAATTTTATAGTTAATAAATAAATAATATTTTTAATTTTATTTTTTTTTAAAATAAATTTATTTATTTAATATATTCTTTAAAAATATTAAAAATAATATTAATTTTTTTAAATTTATTTAAATAATATAATAAATTATTTAATAATTCTAATTTCTATTTTATAGAGCTATTATTATACAAAAAAAAGTAATTATAAAACTGCTTTTTCTTCTTATTTATTAATTCTCTATAGAATTATATAGGTTATAATATAGTAGTATATATATATCTTTTAAATCTGAGTACTTCTGTTCTCTAATTGATAGTTAGGTTATATTTCTGCAACTAAAGTAATCTTAAAATGATTATATTGTTTAACATATTTATAATATTGAAGCTGATTATTTTTTTATATTTTAAAACTAATATTTTTAATAGTTTAATTTCTTTATTAATATTTTATTTATTAAAATAATTTCTATTAATTATATAAATATTATATATTTCTTTTTTCTTTTATATTAATAGTTATAATTTATATATATATACTATTAATATAATATTTATTATAATATCTAAATTAATAAATATTATAGTTTTTTTGCTGTTTAAAGTAATTTTTTTTTATTAAGTTTGCATTTAAGGCTTTAGTTACTGGTTAAGTAATTATATTAACCTTTTCTGTATTATTTTTGTATAAAAGGTCTATTCGTTTTTTAATAATAGTTTACTATAATTTGCCCCTTTTATAAATTTAGGTTCCGTTTAATTAAGCCAATTCTGTTCCATTATTTCAGTATCTATAAAGTATTTTCTAATATGTTATTTGTGTATATTATATTGTAGTTCTATTGGGCACATTTTTTAATATAATATTTATATACACTTCAGCTTTTATTATTGCTAATATTAGCTTTTTGAATTTTTAGGAAAAATTATTACCGCATGTTTGGCCTATAAGTAATAAATATAGATATTTTAATTGCAGTAAATCTATAATAGTTATAAATATGGTAGTATAAGGTACTATTATTTATATTATTGTTTTTCTATTAGTATACAGTCCAAAATATAATAAAAGATCGAATAGTCCTTTTTATATATAAATATTAGCTACATTAGTGTAAATTCTATATAGTTCTATATGTTAAATTGGTAAATAAAACTCTCCTTTTGTTATACTATTGTTACTTTAAAGTATTTCACTCTTAATAGCTGATAATTATTATTTTTTTTATTATTTAGTTATTGTTCTTTAATAAGCCTATATATCCACTTTTATTTATAATGTAGCTTACAATAGTCTAATAAGCATATTCTCTAGTTATAATTTTAATAAATATGTGGTTAGTCTATCTAATCACTATAATATTATAGTATCAGATTATCTAGTATGTTTGGAAACTATTTTATACTTTTTTTGTCAATTAGGTGATAGCTGCAGCTCAAGATTTTGCATTTGTCCTAACTATTTGCCTAATATAGTGTTAATAGGTATAATTATTTATAATTTTTTTAATCCCTATTATAAAAAGTATAATTCCAATACGCACACTATATCCAATAAATATTTATATGTAATACATTTCTTTTATCAAATTGTAGATTCTTTTTTCAATATTTAAGTACCGTGAACCTATATTCATTTTCTGATGACTGGAAGGCGGGCCTTCACTTAATCTATGGTTCAGCTAGCTTCTTCTATTGTTAATATTATTTTATATATTCCTTTTTGTTATCTAACTATGTTGTTTCTGGCGTTCTTTAGTTCCAACATTTCTTATTAAAGTCTATTAAACTATTAGTTAAAATTTTGAAGATTTATTCTATTGGCACCTATTGTGACTCTATAAATAGGTTCTATTAAAATACTATATTAATAACCCCCGCTTGTAACTGTCTGCAATTCCTGGCAATATGTCCTTATCATCTACAGTTATAATATTTGCAATTTTTCGCCTTTCTTATGCCTCTTTTATACAGTTTCTATTCTACTATGTTAATCTCCATTATGTTAAGATACTTACTTTAATAAATTCTCTACATGTGAGATCTCTCAGTTTTTCTAAATATTTCTTTTACATCCCCTTAACATTTAGTGTTTAATTAATTATATATTTATTTAATAATTCTATTCCTTAAAGTATTATTAATTTGTATAACCTTTCTTTAGAAATCCTTTATTTTACTAGTAGCTGCTTTTGTTTATATAAGTTTATCTTTAACTACATTTTTTAACCCCTTGTGATATATTACTATAAATGCCTTTTTATTCTAGCTAAATTTAGCAGAAATCTTTTTGAATTTTTGGATATATTCTACAACAGAATAATCCTAATATATATATTAAATAGCACATGAAGCATTTTCTATTATATTAACTACACTGAAGACTTTCTTTATTTATTTAACGAATTCTCTAAAATGTTTAAACATTTAAATATTTTTAGGCTCCTTATTTTTTACTTTTATACTATTTTTATTCTTTATTTAGAATTATAAATATTTCTTTATTTAAAACTTAAATCACTTATAGGTTTATTCTTTAAATTATTTTATTATAAATATTATCTTTTTATTAAATAATATTTTGCTTTTTTTAAATATAAAATAAATTTATAATAAAATAAATTAATTATTTAATTTTTAATAATTACTATTATATAAAAAAATAATATCTTTTTTACTATTATTTATATTTTAAATTAAATTAATAGTTAATTTTTATACAAAATAAAAAAACATTCTATAAAATATTTAAAATATTATATATACTTAGTCTAAAACTTTATATATATAAATTAATTTTTAAAAAGAAACTCTATCTTTAATAAAAGGAATATTTGTAAGGTCACAAGGGTAATTTAAATATATTACAACTAGCTGTAAGAAAGTTATATAAGTTGAATACGGTTAAATCCATCCAGAGAAAGGACATTGACCCTTCCTATATACTCTTCTCATATAGCTGTAGATAGGTCGACTATTATTCTTGATACCAATAGTGCTGCCATCTATATCGGTCCTTGTTCTGTAGTTTGGCTCTTGGTCCTCAGCCTCATCTATAGCCTTGTCACGTGTTCTCGGCTAACCTTCCCGATCCGCAACAACTAATGCAAGGCTGGGATACTTATGCAAAACTAGGAGTATTAGACAGCCAATAAAATGTAAAATTTTAATAGAGGTTGTTAATTTCTAGATAAAATTATATATATAACTGTAAAAATATTCTTAATTTGCAAAAGAATTTATTTAATTAGCCAGATTTTAAAGGATTTTCTAATTTAGAAATAGCAGAAATAACATTAGTGAATTCTAGGTATACAATTAGTTAATATTAGCTTTATTTATATAATTTAAAGCAAATAGAGGGGTATAATTAAACAGATTTTTAATAACTTTATACACAGATTGATTATTAAACTGTACTAAGGCTTTATTTAAAGGTAGAATTGTATATTTAATTGTTTAATTTACTATAGACTTATTTAATATAAAAGGTTTAATATATATTAGTTTAAATAGGCTTATATATAAAAATAAATTTTTATTTATATAATTATTTAGTTAATTTTTTTGCTATTTTTGAAACTAAAAGAGATATATAATCTTATTAAAGTTTTAAATAAATGTTAATTTGGCTCTATTAGTTAACAGATTTTCTAATTCTTTTATATAAATAGAAAAAATAAATAAAAAACTATTAAAACTTAATCTCCTTTTTTTAAAAATAATTATAAAAAATTATAAAATTTGAATATTTAATTATAAATTTAGAAAAAATTTATTTTAAAAATTAATTAAACTATTAAATAAAATTTAAAAAAAGTTTTTAAATAATATAAGTTAATTTTTATATATATAAAAATTTAACTATATAATAGTAAAAAAAAGTAAATTTTAATTAATATTATTTTATATTTTTAAAAAATATAAATTAAAATATATTTTTTTTTTATTTTTTAAAAAAATAAAAACTTTATTAATAATTAAAATTAGTTAAAATTATTTATTATTTTTTTTAAAAAGTGTAACTATATTTATAAATTTTTATAAATAAAAAAAAGTTTTTAAAAATATTTAAAAATTTTATTTTTAATAAATTAAAATTAAATTTAATATAAAATTGCATTTATAGCTTAAAAATTTATATATAATATTAAAAGAAAAACTATATATATGAAATTAACTGTATAAAATTACATAAAATTAAATTTAAAGTAAAAAAACCGATTATTAATGCTGTATTTGCTAAAAATATTTAGAAATAGTTTAGAGAATGCAAAAGTAAAAATTTTAATGTTCCTCCTTGGCGCAGCTACCAGTGGGCGGTAACTGGATCCGGCTAGGGTAACAAAACCTCCCCCCGGGGCTTACCACAGGGGATAAAGGATATATGCTTAGTTCTAAATCTATATATTTAGATCCGTATATAGAATCTGAATATATAATATTCAAGCCCGTGTAATAGAGCCGTATATACCATATACGGAACCGAGGAAAAATGATAATATTCCAAGTGTAATTTGATTAAATATAAATACCTGGCTTGTCCCTCGTTTAGATAAAAAAATTTAATCAATTCCTCCATCGTCCTTCACTTATGAATGCTTTAAATATTAGTGAAGGGCATATTTAGAGGAATAAATATATTAATATTATTAAATCTTCTTTTACCTTATCCTACCTTCCTAAAGGGGTATAAACCAGACTCTTAAACTTGTAGGCACTCGCAATTAATTGTGAGTTAATTTGAGTCGACCTCCGCGGCCTGTAATTAGTTGTGAGTTCGTGTTGCGGCCCGCGGTCTTGACCGCCCTCGGGAGCGGCTTACCTTCCTTATCTGGCTGTCACGTGGACGCTCCTGGATGCTCGCTAGGGAGCGGCAGGGAGCAGGAATCACAGAGGTATATAGATCTCGAGGAATTCCCCCTTGGAATTCCTCTCTTCGTGTTTATTAGTCTTGTCTAAGCTTACACTTAGATACGCTCTCATTGAAGTTATCTCAACGATTCAGTACAGCTCCAACACAGTCTCTCACACTCCTTTGGAGCGTAACAGTTCGGAACGCTGGTTTGTACTACGGTATGAGGGTCGGAGCGGACCGCCCCACGCATGGAAGCCTCTGTGGCGCCAACGCTCCCCATTTCCCCCACGGAACGCTCCCGGAAAGCCTTGGAAAGCCTAGAGCGACCAACCGTATCTCCCCCTTCCAGCATCAAACTCCCCAGCCGCGTAGCACCAACTCCATCTCCAGGCTCTTCCACTTCGCAGATTCGACAACCCTTGCAGCTTCAAATAAACATGAAGCACGTCAGACAATCGGGGCCCAATACGACTGGACCCAGCGAATATACGCCATTTCATCTACCTGCCCCTATACGTGTTGAGCTGCTCCTGCCGCTACTCCGCTTATTGGTTAGTATGGGGCTCTCGTCCCTCCCTAGCACACTTACACAATATGACATGTTTCCGGCTTAGCTCTCAATGTTACTGAAATGACCATGTTTGGCACATGCACGCTTGAAAGCAATACAGTCTTCCAAGCCCGTCTTGGCGCCAACATCGCTGAGTACAGAGACTTCATGGCTGAGTCATTGAGTTTTGGTACAATTGACTCAGTAGGAATGTCCATTGCAGCATTTAAATCGCAGTCGCTACCCGAGATGAGCACTTCCGTGTTCGAAATGAGAATTTGTGCTGCATGCAAGTTCCTGCGACTAGAGCAAGTAAAATCTTCTCTTCTGTAATTTGAGCGATCGCGTATCTATCCGCACTGTGTTCACCCCATCATGGTTTCGATCGACTTGGTAGAGTATGTGTGCGTACTACTCCTAGGCTGCCGGCTGGCCTAATCATGGGTCCTCGATCCTGTCTCTTGTGGACCTCGAGCAGACAAGACCAAGGACCCGCCGGAAGAAGACACCTGGAATGATAAGATACGCATTGTCATGGACAGTGGCTTCGGCATGATGTCCCGTGCTGATGCTGTCCTAGCTGACTGGGGCAATGCTGATGACAACTTCAAGAATTTCTGGGGATATCTGTTCAAAGCGAAAAACCGTCAGGCTGTGACTGGTATGGATCACACAAAGCTCCGCAAGATCTTTTGCTAACACAGGCATGCAAGATGTCATTCATAAGAACACGTTGGATCCGATCGTTAAAGAGCGGGGTTCTCATACAGACGATTACAAGGAAGATATCAATGAGATCGTATGCGATGCCATCGTTGATTCCGTTGCTCACTAATAAGCTGGCATCTTCAGATCATTTACTGTGACATGCGGCGAATTGAAGAGAAAAGGAGAGGGGCGAAGAATGAGTTCAAATATTGGTGGGATAACGACATTGATGCGCCGCTCGAGAAGTTCGACGATAAAAACCAGCAATGCATGAACGCCGAAAAACCTCCCAAACTTGGAGGTTTGATGGCATACACTTTAAGTGGAAAAGGGATCAGACCGTCTCAGATTCAGCTTTGCAACTGGTATCTGAAGCAAATGCTCGACACTGATCAAAAGAATCCGTCTCCGTATGAATCCAAAACCACAAAGAAAGACAAAGTGCTGCAAGTTACCTTCGTCCTAAATGTTGGAATTATGATCTAATGAGAACTTAGGGCTTGGCTCAAGGACAATGTGTGGCGTAAGCTTCCGCTTACGAAGACAATGATTGACACCTGGGGACTCTTAGATCTAACCATCGCGCATGAGGTAGGCCTCTTCTAGCATCGCAAATAATACGTGTGTTATACTAAGGTAGCACGAAAGTTCACGCACACCTGGAAAGGCGGAGAGACAAACTTCTTTGATGACGATTTAAAGCGAAAGGAACAATATGGCAATGATCCTAGATCTTTGCAACTCTTATCACCCTGCTGACTGAGGTTATGCAGAGTGGAGCGACATTACGAAGATAGACTGGGGCCACCAAAATGCAGGTAATATACGGCAACCACTCCACAGACTTTCGCGCATCGTGTCAGACTGACTGCTCGCAGATAACTTGGCGTATTTTGCTCTCGGTAATCTGAAATCCCCCGAGCTGATCTCGATCAACAATAGCACTCCTTTCTAACCTCCTATTCTGACAGGTGTTCGCCTAATGCAAGATCCAAATCCATTCATCGTGCAAAAGGACGGCAGTTTGAAGCCAAAGGACAATAAATCATCTCGACGCTGGATGCTGGGATGGATCGGAATACCTTGGAGAGCCTAAAAATTAGCATAGCAGGACCTACGCTTCAGCGTTTCCGCATGATCGTTTGTGAATGGTTGTAAGGCAATAATTTAACGTTTCAACTTTGCATCACATGCCTGGATGTTTGTTCTTATAGTTCCCTTGACAGCGTTGCCTTTTTTGTTTTGAGCAAGCTTTCAGGTGATAATACCGAAGCTTGTCTACCAATTCCCTAAATTCTATATCAGTCTTCAACAGTTTTCCCATCTAGGTATTCCGAGCAATTCCCACTGATAGCCTGTCCCGAGCGTCACCGGAGCGGAGGCAAGAGACTTTCCCTTCCCGCGTACAAGATGTTCCTATCGGCAGTCTATCTGTAGAACGAAGCTAGATAGGATCTATACTGTAAGATATCCGCGTAAAAGCCGAAGGCTCTGCCGCGAATTATGACATCCGTCGAAGTAGCCCCCCCCCAGCGGCTGACAGCCAAGGGGGGTTTACATGGGAGAGCCATTTCCTTTTTCCAGACGTACGATCATGTGGAAAGGAAAGAGGTATGACTTTTACGAGAAATGAAGACAGCCCCAATTCCATGTCGCGGCAATTTAAGAATGATCACACGGCGGAAAGCGAAGCAGGACGACGTTGTCAAGGTGGTAAATCAATGGGATGTGAGGGGTGGAAGGAGCGCGAAGAAATGCCTGGGAGACGGGCTGCGAGTCGTCTTGGTGGGAAGAAAGGGAGATGGAAAGTGTGGATGGACGGCGGGGGAAACTGCGGGACCGGAGAAGCTAGGCCTTAAAGGACTTTTACAACGGCGGTACGAAGTAAAGACACAAAGACGAGAGTACTGAGAGTGCCTGTCAAAAGTTGACTTGACTAATGAGACCGAGATAAAAGGATGCGAACGCATGAAAGATCGCAGGCCAGCAGCCCGTACTCTCTTTTGTGGAGCGTTCAAACATGAGTCAAAGCCGGCTGCTGGCAAAGAAGACATGGCCCTTATGCCGATACACGCAAAGGTTGCCAGCTTTAGCTAGCTAATTTTCCAAAGATGAGGCGGTAAGATCGTGTAGACTTGTTGAATAGGAGGTGAGCAACAAACACGGTGAAGCTATTGGCTAGATCCGACTGCGAGACCGGCTTAAGAAGCTGGCAAGAAAAGGGAGGCCGACGAGAAAGACAACAGACTTGCAGTGACACGGCCCATGGAGGCGACGGATGCTAGAAAACGAAGCCACATAGAAGCAAGGTGTTCGATGAAGATACCACCGGCGTGCTAACACGTGAGGGATGATCAGGGAAGGGGTTCGAGAAAGAAGAAGTAGACAACATAAATGCCATATCGATTTCAAAATATCCCATATTAGTATAATAACTTGCCCTCTCCTGGTCTCGTCCGGAGCTCCCGGCCAAAATGTGCCGTACCCCCGACAGTAGGGATGTAGAAGGATCTGCCACGTGTTGGAAGCGAGTCTTGAGTCTGCATACGCTTCTGGCGTTGAAAAATCGAACGGTCGAGTCCTGAAGATACGGCAGCATTTTAGAGACCATATGTCTCAATCTATACGAGAAGTCAGTAAATTGAGGAACGTTGGGGGATTTCACGGGCAAAGACCTGAATGAATGCCCTTCAACCAATCATTACTTTTATCGATGGGCCTGAGAAGCTATTCTCTCCATGTGATTGCGCGGCAATCGCAGGAAACGACGTCGTCGCCTTCGAGCGGAGTATATGCGGATTGCTAGAGCTGTGATCCAAGGCAGGTGGGAGGTCTCGGAGGGCATAATGACCGTCTTTCCCCCATTACAAATGGGGAAACAGAGACCAGTGCCTAACCTTTCCGTTCGCTCCTTTGGGCGTATCCTGCTTCTTCTTGTGGCGATCTGTCCAATCACCGAGTCGACACGGGGACCTAGCTTACGGTCCAAAATTCTGATATGTACAGCCACACTGTTTGTTTGCCAGCCCTGTGGCAATACCGATCTTGCTCTCATCCACACCATTTACACTCGTGTAACAGTCTGGCACTGCACTTCCACTTCCCACAGTCTCCCGAATCTTGACCGCATATGGCCACTGCTGATCCGCTCCTTCCACGCCACCTGTGACACTATCGGGGTAGGACTTTGGGATCTTTGTGTATAACCATCCCTCCATAGTAGTCTCATTATAATAACATCGATCGGTTACCCCGTCACTCGTTAGCGCGACCGTTGGAATGACGAGCTTTTGCATGTTAGGTACGCTAAAGTAGTAGGCCTCTGTATTCAACCCATCATCAATAGAGGATAGCGATACGTTGGTAAATGTCGGTGCAAAGGGGTTTTCGGACGATGAGATCACGAAGCTGGAGTCAGAGCGGCCGTCAGAGGTAATTGTCCAAGTCAGCGTTGTAGCGGAATTATTGTACGTGCTGATGTCATTCGTGGCGTAAATGGTGTACGGGTAACAGCGCCAGGTGGCGGGGTTGGAGGTGCAGGATGTCTGAACAGCGGCGAGGAAAGTGGTGATGGAGTAGGTGCCTGCTGGGAAGTCTTGGGTTGCTGGCGGGTTTGCGTCAGATGAGCCATTCTTGCCGTGGTTGCGATTCTTTAGGCCATATTCAAGGCCAATGATGAGACCAGTGATGAGGATACTGGTAATGCCAATGAAAGTATAAATACGTCTCCAGCCTCCTCGGCCATTGACCCGCGTGTTGCCTCGAACGTCGCCAAATTTCTCGCCGCCTGGACCAGTGACACTTTCCCAGTCGGAAGATAGAGGAGAGGGCGAAAACGGTCGTGGGATGTGGTAACGGTTCGAAAAATCCCGTATGCGAATCAGCGGACGACGGACGCTCTGGAGAGAGGACGGAGGTGTGTCTGGTTGCATACCACCATCTTCATCAATGGCGCCTAAGCGTGGGTCAAATTTGCTGCTCGCACTGGAATATCTTCGTCCACCTAGTTGAGGACGTTTTGGGCGTTGTGGTATGTCCATTTTTGAAAGGCTGAGGTGGTACACCCCGTGTTCATCGGCTGTTTGAAGGGTCTTCGAAAGCACTCTAGGGAGAGTGATGGTACTGCAAAGGAACTAGTAGACTTGGGCTGGATGCTCTCAAGATGAAGAAGTTTTAGATGCTTCAAGCGTAATAGCCGTTTGTTCTTGCTGGCTTCTGATGTTCAGCTGCAGAACAACAACGAACGCTGCTGCCCTGGATTGAAATGGTTTCCGTGTGGTAGCTAGCAATGGTTGTGTTCCTCAAATTTCGAAAGTAGAGGAGTGTGTTGTTAGAGCTGCAAAAATGCATCTACCCATGCCAATTGACTGACTTGAAAGTATGTCGCTACAGTGACGAAGCCGAAAATGAGATCAGAGAGCAGAAAGCAGCAGCAGCGCAATCCCCGAAAAGCAAAGAAAGCAGAGCCTACCTCATTACACAAACGACATCACTATCGACCTAAGAATCCCTCTAGTGGTCAGCCACCAAAGCTGCCATTTGAAATATTCTCAGCCTTCCAGGCCGTCATACGTCAACCACGAGGGCCGACGAAGCACCAGAGACAAGATGGCAAGCCGCTGATCTCTCAGCGCCATCCTCATGGCGCATTTGGGAGACAGCGAATGGTTGTCAGGGCGGGGTGGGAGAGGAGCGGCGTTGCTGAAAAGGTTGTTGGTGGAACCTTTTTCGGCTTTAGGGCGTGCCGCCGGCCGAGTTTCTCTCGCTTCGGGTAAAGTCTAGGCTTCGCTAATCTCGTCGATCGACTGCTTTGGGCCGAAGGTAGACCTCTCATGTTTTAGTTCACGATGGCAGTAGGGGTGGATTCGAGGATCAAGCCCCGAGTCCCCATGCTTCCCAGTCGGTTGGGATTCGAAGCAAAAAGTCGCAGACGATTTCCAGCAGTGTTGAAAGCATTAGTAGAATCTGTAGAAATGATGATTTTCCGGTTAACACCGTGGAAGCGCTGCTCTACTGTAGCTATAAGTTTCACCCACCGCATACCGTGATGCCGTCTCAACAATGCCGTTCCTCTGAAACCAAGACTAGTCATGTCTTATATACAATAGTGGACACATGCGAGCTCCCATCATCGAGTACTAGTCGCCCACGATCGTGAAGCGCCACAAAGCTTAGACAGCCTCCAAGATTCTGCTATTCGACTTGATCGTCTGCAGGCTGGCGCACATCATCAAGAACGCCGTTCATAATGAACCCAGGATCCTTCAGCAGATAGCTTTAAAGCCATGTGGCTGTGTGCAGAGATAGCTTATGTGCCCTACAGGCACAAAATTCCCCTCAACGCCCAAGCTCTGAGGATATCATTTCCAAATCATCATGTAAGATATTGTAGCATCATTGATACTTTGTACATTGAACAAACAACATGTCATTAGCCAGATCAGTCGATTTCCATCCTATTCTGGTTCATAGTTCCAGAATGTGCCAGGTGTGGCTGCATCTCGGTCATATTGCCCTTCTCGTCATCGCTCTCGAGTTTCCGGTTGGCGACATGGGGTTTGAGACCCTTATTGAAATTCAATGTGCACAGGACGGCGTTGGTGATGGTGCAAAGAATAAGCACAATCGTGATCACCGCAAAGCTTGTAAGATCTCGCCTCGCTGCAAGGTAGGGTCCTCTATGGTCAGGTTCGTACATGCGAATCAGCTTGAAAAGGAAATATGCAAGAGCGCCGAAATAAATGGTCTGCGGCAAGTAATTAGCCTAGTGCATTGTAAAACGGGTAATGGAAACTCACGATTACGGCCATCATACCCAGACGACTCTCAATTCTCGTGAAATATGCAGCTAAAAGCAGAATGGCAATCGTCACAGGAATGGCGGCAATCGTAAGTGGGAATTCAACGCTTGACTTGTCCGTCACGATGACCACAAATTGAACCGTGAAACCGAGGAAGAAGAAAAAGTCGAACTTGAGCAACGCAATGTAGATCTGGAAGGTCAAATATCGCCTCTTCATCCGCAGATCGGCGCTGATGTGTTTGTAAATAGTCCACGCGAACTCGTCGTAGAGCTTCCAGGAAATAGCCGATAGAGCGGCCGTTCCTACACCAAGAATGCATGGAATAGCGATCAAGAATGGCTTGATGTCGTGCCAGAGCTCGGTCGGGTCATCCTCGTACTGCCCTGACAGCTTATCGACAGCTTCTTTGATTTGTTCTAGCTGAACCGCCCCGTAAATCAAAAGGCCAACGTTATACATGCAGAGACCTATGATCTGGATGGTGTTCTTAAGCCGTAGAGCATCCCAAACGAGAACTAATTGATATATGAAACCGAAAATATAGAGGGTCAAGAAAGTCGGAATCGTGCGCGCAGCGGGCTGGCCACCGGCATCGTCTTTGAGATCAAGCTGGAATTTGGCAAATGAGTAGCTACAGGAATGTCAGCTTGCCCGTGCCGAACGACATTCCACCGGACTTACGCCTCAAAAGCCAACACAATAGCAGCCTGGACGAGGGCAACGAGGACGAAGGCCCATGACCATACGGAGGCTGGGCGATACATCCTGGATTTCCTGGGGGCGACTACTCTATCCAAGCCTTCTCTTTGTCGAAAACCGCCTGTCTGATATGGTTCACTTTGATATGGATGCTTTACAGGCTGACCTCCGAGGAGGGACGCCCGAGCCTCATGGGAATAAATTTTGAGAAAGTGCTCCGTCACGGAGCCCGACCAGTCACGGTGCGTATAGTCTTCCACCTTTCGTCCACGCCGGAGTCAGGGCCGGGCACAGGTACCAGAGGCGAGCGCAAGCAGCAACAAGATAGATCACGACGGCGACGACGTCGAAGAACTGCAGAGTATCGACACCGGAGGTGTCTTTGCTTGTGCGGAAGGTGAGTAACAGGAGCGATCGGCGTGTCAGCGGCGTGGTGAAAATTCTGAAACAGGCGAAGACGAAAGCTTGTCACGGCGGCACGTGAGCGGATACGAGGCAACGATGGACAATTGAACAAAAGCGAGTGTCGAATTCAGCCGAGTGTAAAAACACTTGCGAACGCAGCGAAAGGTTGGGATCAGCTGAAAGTGGACGACGGTGGATGAAGAGGTAGCAGCCGATGGAGACGACGGCGAGGGATATTTGGGGAGATTTTGCTGGGCGCGTTTCGTTGCTTGGTTAGATGGCACAGACACGGGAGCACAGGAGACGGTTGGCCCTGGTCGCTCTGACAGGACGCTATGCTTCGCTGCTGTTTGACGTGGACCCTCAGCATGGCTGTGCTCTCCACTAAGAGGGCTCGTCTCTCCTCAGCCTTTCTACGCCTGGCTGCTTCTATCGTCCCCCGATCCCTGTGTTCGACCAAACAGCTCTTGGGTTCGACATGCACGAGAACCGATCATGGCCTGTAGCAGTTGCATCTGTTTCGTGAACCTGCTTGGCAGATTGGGATTCGAACGCGGGTTGCTTCGGCCGTCCTTTTCGTCGCGGGACGGTCTCAACCTCTCTTCAGCCTT
This sequence comes from Pyrenula aspistea, assembly GCA_021030945.1. NCBI lineage: Eukaryota > Fungi > Ascomycota > Eurotiomycetes > Pyrenulales > Pyrenulaceae > Pyrenula > Pyrenula aspistea. The sequence goes on from JAGFML010000121.1 coordinate 14,524, forward strand.
GCGGCAGGCTGCACCCGGCTTAAGCCATCCCCTTCCTCATTGACGTGCCAGAATGGCTTGTCAGGGCAGGATCTGATGCGGATTCGCTATTACCATTTACGGTGCAGCGGCTTTGTCTTACTGAAGCTTATAAGGACCCGGTGGATTTCGTAGTTGACATGGGCGTGGCTGCGCCTATTTTTGGTGGCACGACCAGTTCCCGCCCTAAACCGTGTACAGCCTCCGCCATGGTCGGTCTCATCCCTGACCCCATACTTTCAGAACTTTTCAACGATTTTTCAGCTTCTTTCAGCGCGATCCCCGATCGCAGAGCCCGGAAGAGGATCTCTCTACGTATCGCGAAATGTCCATTGGCGCCGTACATGTGAGAATTCTGCCTCCGCCGAAGACGTTGGTGGAGTCACGGGCAGTCTTGGCTGCTCTCCAGCGTTTTGGTCCGCTTTCGACCTTTATCAGTCTCCGGTACTTCGAAGCGGCAAAGTCACCGAATGTGGTGTTGGCCGTTTTCGAAAGCAAGAGTGCGGCACGACGTGCACTTGCGTCCTCTCCTCTCTATGTTGATAGGCATGACCACGACGCCGCTCCGGCCGCATCGGAGACGCAGATGCGATGTGTATTATCAGAGAGTAATATAGACCATCGCTATAATGCACGGATGAATCCCTACAATGGACCCTTCTTGATCAATCGCCTGAGCCTTCCCTTCGACGACCTCGTGAACCATGGGGTTCCGCGGCGACTGGCAGATTGCTCGTTGAATCCTTCACAACGACTTTCATCCAAAGAGCGGAAAGCTATTCTCGAGGAGGTTCAGCTACCCTCCGGTGGACTAATGGGTCTGTATGAAAGCGCTCGTCTGAAGCAAAATCCCCATGTTATGGGTGACCGTGACCCTTCCACCAAGCACAAGGACTAGGGGTATTCGCCTCAAGTTTTCCTAACACTCACGGAGAAGACAAAGTCGGCACATTTGGAACCGGCGCGCAAGACAGCAAGCTCTAGTCGACCATGATTATACAACTCATCAATGCAGATGCACCAGCAAAGGCGAATCCCAATGATCACTAGCTTCAGAACCATTCACCGCTTAAGAGACCTTGACATAACCTAAAAGTGGGATCAGCAATTTTTTTTTTAAAACGCAACAGGTGAATAGTCGATTACGAAGACCACGCACCTGCGTCAATCTTTTGCACCTGAGGCAAAGCCAACCTGACCTTGTTCCTATATAGCACCGGGTTTCTTAGCTGCAATGGATTGCCTTCGAAATACACTGTGTCGAGCTCTTTCTTGTCAGCCAATTGCTTCTCCATCTCCTCGAAACTAGACAATTGATTGCTTGAGGCCCAGAATTCTTCCAAATGCTGTAGATGAGCAATGTGGTCCAGGCGCTCTATTCTGTTGTTGGAAACATCAAGAATACGCAGTTGTTCGTTCGACTCGAGACCTGACATATTGCTTAGCAGATTGTGGGAGATGTAGAGCTCCTCCAGATTTCTGAGGGCTTCGAGGCCGGTGATTGAGGGAAGTCGGTTGGCTTGAATAGAGAGAACGCGAAGATTGGAGAGGGCGGACAGATTCTGTTAGCTTGCTGAGCAGGGAAAAGAGATGACACAGGCTAAGGGGCTGACCTTGAGCTCGGTTATCTTGTTCTTTCCAAGCCATAGCTCTTGCAAATTTCGTAGAGTTTCGAGGTGCTCAATTTCCTGCAAGTTACTTAGAATAGCCTTTGTCATTCTTGGTTGATTCATACTCGAATACGATTTGCGCCAAGTTCTAGCATTCGAAGTTTGACTAATGTTTCTAGATTCTCGATTCTGCTGATCTTGTTCTGAACGAAGTAAAGATCCGTCAATTCCGTAAGCTGATCGATATTCTTAATGTGCTTGATCCTGTTGAAGCTCAAATCCAGGCTGGTAAGCTTAGTCATTCCTTCAAAGCCTTTGATATGGCCAATCAGGTTGTCGTAAAGGTCAAGCTCTTCAAGAGTAGGATGTATGTTTGCAGGAAATGCAGGGTTCGAGATCTGATTTTGACGCAGACAGAGCCTCTGTGAACTAGATGAGACAAGACTAATTGTCGCTATGTTTCTAGAAACCCTTACCTGCAAGTTCCGGAATTTTTCCAGCTTCAGCGCCTTCGTTGAAGAGATTCTTAGATGGACAAGATCAACGTCCTGGAGACACCCATAAGGCTAATCGTATGCAAGGCAACGCAAGGACTTACTTCTGCATCAGAGTCGTATTCTTCGAGTAGATCTACAAGTATTCGTCAGTTAACCATCGCACCCGGCAGTAGATCTGCGTTCTACCTTCGTCTGCCATTATTTGCTCGACGGGAGGGGCTTCCTCATCCGAATATTCAGGATCCGATAATGCCTCTGGATTCTGAAGGACTGCATTCCGCTCTACGCGGAGTTTCCCATCCCACCCTTTACTGTCTCTCAGTATTGATGCCTTCACTGGCGGGGGAGGTGAAGCGTCAGAGTCTGGCATTGCTGTCCTTAGCAGCAAAGAATGAAAATCGATAGTAATTTGAACGGCTATGATCAATGTCACATTAACGCGGACGCTTGCTTCTTACTACCCTGTGAGCCCAATTGGAGGCCTTCAAGACCCGGAACTCTGCAAGGAGGGTGCGAGGCGGAAAGAATCAGTGACAACTCATAATCAAAGAAAGGATGTTGATCGGTAGTAACAACATGGGGACTCTCGGAGGGTGAAATGAGTTATCGTTCAAAGAGGGTTTCGGCACTCAGAATTTAAAGTTCCTTGCGCCAAGTTGATGGGACGGTATATGACGGCGGAAACAACCTCACGAATAACGGTGTTGGCCCCGCCTCCCGCATACCTCTGTCATCGCATGTGCTTCGGCCAAAGCTTAAATCTACGTTCGAAGGATTTTTACATAGAAGTAGCATTTCCCGATCATAGTAGGACCATCCAGTAGCACCTGGCGTGAAAGACTACGTGGCGTATGCAGACTCACTCTAAATACTTGGAGCGGAATTTCGAGTCTTGGATCCTGTATACGATTACACTTCGGTAGGTATTGTATTATATGGTCTTCTATTCCGCACACTGACTCCGCTGCAATTGTTGTCATACTTGAGTGGCTCTGGCCAGAATTGCTCCACTCGCTGCCGTACAACCACCATCTGAGGTTGGTGGGCTAAAGCTGAGAACTGACATTTTGCATGGAGATCAAAAGCAGAACGCCTATCAAATACGGTCGACAGACCGGAGAAAAACTACTTAGCCAAGTAGATATCTGGTGATGCTCCCTGTCTGACCAAAACCACTGTCGACAAGCTGAAGAAGAGCTTCGACGAACAATGCGAAACACCCGTAGAAGGGTGATTCAAAAACCGTGTATGGCCTATGCTTGCCTGTCTTGATCCACCACGCCCAGAGAAGGGTCTCGAATGCTAGGGAATGCCTGTATTTTGCGTAGTAGATTAGATGTCCGGTACGACAGCCGCTGATGCAATTAGGGTATGGGTGACGGGGCGCCACACTTTTTCTAAAATGAACATGAGAAGTGAAGGCTTTTTGCTCGATGGTAGATAGTCTCATAACGCAACATCAAGAACCAAGCTGACATCACGAACTTGAGAGCCGGCGAGATCTTCCAAGACGGGGATGAGGTCGAGTAATTCGTTGTCATGAGCATCCGAGAACCAACTACTGATCGGGACGGCATGTTGGGGATGAAAGATGTAAGATGTCGGAGAGTTGTCGATGATTATGGTCTCTCGAAGGTCTCGCCCAACTTGGGACAAATCCTCCAAAGTTTGTCAGCACATTAGAATATCAAATCGAATGTCGCCTACCTTCACATAATTCCCCTGGTGATTGTAGCAGCTTTCTCTGAATAGTCGGTGGTGCACCACATGGTGGATATCGAGTTGATCAAGCAAAGGATCACCATACTGTCCGCTATTAGCTTGGAACGAATACGGCCATCTAAATTCGATAGACAGTACCTTTGAGACAGAAGCGGTGAAGACAACGATTTCGTAGAGCTCGCCCACGCGTTTCATGAATTGGTCCACGCCTGGTCGTTTTATTACGTAGACGTTGTGATATTGACCCTCTATCTCCACAGGAATGGTAAAATCCGCTTGATTCAGTATCTGAGAAAATTAGTTTCTGTTTGGTTGAAAATTGAAGCTGAGACCGACCTTGAAGCTGCTGTGGACCAAGGTTTCATCCAAATCCAGAATGAGACACTTCCGGCCCTTCAGTGAAGCCCGAACCGGTGGTAGAAGCCATTGCTGATTTTCTTGGGACGTAGCGGGGATAGTTGGGGCTACCTTTGAAGCAGCCATCGATTCTTTACTGGATGGGGGCGGGGGTGGGGGAAGATTGGACTTTGGCATGGTGTTATCTGGCTGATTAGGAACAGATGTAAGGTCGGTTTCTCGAGGTACATCTGGTGGAGGTGCATCTAACATTTCGACATCGTTGCTGGCCCCTCTTGGTTGCATTGCCGTTGATGACGCCTCTCTATTCCCAGAATCCTGTTCAGACGCTGTCGGGTATTGATCAGTGCGGACTCTAGTTGGGGAAATCTTTTCTGGGTCATTAGGCCCGGAAGAAGGTAGAGGCGGTAATTGTTCGCTCTGCTTCTCGGATATGAGGTTTGAAGGAACAGGAATGGCGCCTGATTGATGCGCGTGCTCGGTCTCCGATGCAGATCCTGCATCCGCTGGGGATTTGGAGGGTTGTTTTTCTCCCGCATCTAGAGCTGGTTCACTGCGTTCATTCGCCCGCAACTTTCCATAGGGTGATTCTTGATCTGGTGCCCCGGCGGCGCCAATGCCAATACCTTCCGCTTTCTCTTTCTTAGGGGTGCTTGGGCGCAGTGGCTGTGATATTTCCTTCTTCGTCGGTGCATCGACTGATTCAGACCCGTCGGGAGCACCGCAGCAGTTAAGAAAGGCTAAAAGCCCCTTCGAGCCTTTCTTCTCGCTCTTTATGTTCCCTCCCGTTGCACCCGGAGGCGTATCAATTGGCTGTCCGTGTTTGACCTCCTTTTGCGCAGATCTTGAGTGCCGACTGCTCGTTCTACTGCCTTCACGTCGCCGACCAATGATCCCTCTTCGTACACTTCCGCGCTCCGTGTTCTGTACATCCTCACTCGCGGTTGCGCCAGCCGATGTCGTTGAGGCTGATGATTGGTCGCGCTTGGTTTTCGACGAAGACCGAGACGGGACTGTCAGCAGTGATCTTTTCTTCGCGGGCTTATCTGGAGGAGTCAGTGTGGTTTGGGAGTCGAGTTTGCGTCCAATGTCGCCATTTGAATTCTCCGGCTTCAGTGGTGGCGGCGCTACGGGCTCGTCATTTTGTGTCTTTGCGGAGGCGGCTCGATCTGTTTGTGACTCAGCCAGCGCTTCTCGAGCTACAAGACAATTGTCGCTCGTTGAGAGCATACCCGAATTTGAAGTGAGGTTGTCTGGTTTTGTAGTATCCAGAGCGGAAGACTCCTTGGCAGTATGGCCAGAACCTTGCCTGGGAGTTCCACTGCTCATGTGGGGCGAGCAAAGTCTCACCGAGGCACTATCAACGCGTTTATAGGCAGAGAAGAGTTTCAGGAACTTTTCATGTAGGTGTATAGTGATAATTCAACAACCGGGTCGAAGCTTGGATCAGTCGCAAACTGCTTGGCATTTAGTAGGGTGAGGGTGGCTGGAGGGAACTTCTCGCGGGACAATGGTGGCGGAGCCGACGATCGCAAGGACGGAGCGAGCAAGAAATAGAGATGAAGAACGGCTGCGTCCTCGATGATGGACGGGGGTTGTTGACAGACAGCTGATTCTGACGATCTAGGGAGATGGGGAGAGGCGAAATGGTTGACTTTGAGGAGTGGAACGGCGTGATGAGAGGTTGCAAGGACCACGGGTGGAAGGTGAGCGTGTGAACCGGGTTCCTAGCGGGCGGCGGCTGGAGGCGGCTGCAGCATGGCTACTGGTCAACGGGCGAAGCGAAATTGCCCAATCCAGAGGGCCCGGCGGTCACTAGTCAATGATGAGGTCCACCCCACGCCTCTAAGCCCCTGGTCAGTCCCTGGGGCTCCGAGGGAACTCTACGCCGGCGAGAGAACCCTTCCAGGCCAAGTACTGCGACATCCCGCCGCAATCGAGATGTTCAGATTCCCGCTCCCAACATGATCGGCGTCTGCGATAGTTCTCTGCGTCGCCTGAGGATGTTCTCAAGAGCGGGTGATCCTCCTCCGTCACCTGGCCCTTGGGCCCGCCCGCTCCAGACTGCCTGACACAGTCGTACAAGGCTGGGTACGGCTGCTCTGCTCCAGAGACATCACTGTCGAGGGACAGAGGACAAGCCCAGGCTCATGACTATTGTGCGTGCAGGGGTTCGCCTTACCTGCCTCCCTGCAAGTGCAGGCCCTATTTGGCCTAGACCGCCTATGACCTCGATGATCCTCACATGTGCTTTTTCTGTTTTCTAGAACACTGTATATTGGTGAAGTCTCCAACGAACTTTTCATCCCATTTTGGACTTGAGCGATAATCCGTCATTCTACTGGGCGTGTTGAGAATCAAAGCAGGCGATCAGCGTGTCAGTGACCTCGGCAGACTTCCCTTGTTGACTCTCAAAGCCGCGCACTCCTTTTTTCCAGCTCCTACTGGGATGATATCTATCGGACGGGGGAAGAAAACTCTGCAAGGGACGTCTACTTTTCCCTCTGAACCTTGACATTCTTCATTCAGATCTTGAAAGATGACCAGGCGGAATTTAACAATATCAGATGCATTGCCAAATATTAGGACCCCGCTGGGTAAACACAATCCCCAGAAACGTCTGAGAAATTAAATCAAACCACACAGTTCTTCATAAAATGCCTTGGCTTCGTATCAAACCCTCGTGAAATGGACACATCTGGAAGAGAGCCGCAAACCTCGCAACCTAAGCCATGATACCCACCACAAGCCGTGCGGCAAATTGAAATGACGTGGCTTCTCATTGAGTTTTAAAAAGGAGGATCGCATAATGCCCAAGGTAGAAATAGATGAAATGTTTTGTCTCTGGGAAATTTGTTAGATGGGATCTTTGTATGCACGAATCTCCGTACCGTGAGTTACAAAGCTTCCGAAATTTCTGCCCACAATGCAGTGCCACGTTGCGCCTTTTCGTTGGTCGAACTATATTTCATTGTTAAAACTCCTTTAGCAAGGTCAAAGCTGGGATCGTACCTCCTTCTTGATGCATTGTGCTATGTCCTGTGGGAGCTTGAGTCAAAGGGGAAGCCCAAGGTCGAAATTCAGACCTTCTCGATGTTATATTTGTCCATAGCTTCCTGTGCTGGCTAGAAGTGAGCAACAATGAAGTACTTTGGATTGCAAATATGTCGCTCGTAGATAAAATCATACCGACTTCGATTGCTTCTTGCTGCATATCTTCGCTCTGGTCAAATAGATCAGATAGGGTGTAGCTTTTATTAAGCCGTATAGACTCACCATGTCAACAGACTTCACTTGCGCTAAGGTGTCTTAGCCAAAAACCTCTATAGAGGGCATTGAGGGTTTCCTACGCTCTAACCGCTGCTCTTTTCTCGCGGATGCCATGTTTTCCGGACCGCCAGCGTCAGCCCTTCTCGCGCCGAAGTCCGATCAACAACCAGTAGAAAGATCAAAGAAACAAGTATTTGTGCCTGACAATTTGGAATTTGTGATCGACCAAGGGAGAATTCAAGGGCAAAGCGACTCGTCGGGCTACCGAACGCCATGAACAACAATGTTGTTAGCGTCCTCGGGTATGAAAAAGCGGACCAGTTCCGCGAGCAGGGCGTTGCAGGGTTAGGGGCTTCGGCACATCGTCGGCAGAAAGCTTGCTACGTCGTGGGACCCACCAATCAGGGAATGGCAAGCCTACGCACCGATCGTTAATGTTAACGCAAGCACAAATTTCTCCCAGTTTATCGCTTTCCAGTTTGGCAATCCGACTTCAGGAAACAGCTCCGCAGCCAGAATTATGGACGGTGACTCACCAGACACGAGGCTTTTTGTCTCAGGCCTTCCACCAAATTTCACGGATCAAGACCTTGGGCGGCATTTTGCAGGGCGATATCAAATAACAGATGCCCAAGTCATTTCTGGGCGTCGCATAGGTTTTGTTGGCTTTCGAAATTATACGCTCGCAAAGAATGCAGTTGCTTACTTTGACAAATCTTACATTCGCATGTCAAAAATTCATGTGGAGTTTGCAAAGCCAATGCACCAGGTATGTTGTTCCACATTGATTTTTCACATGGGAGCTTAAATATTAAATAGGTGGGAGAAGGTGGTACCGAAAAAAATAATCACAAGTCGAGGGAATTCAAGATTCTGCGGCCATCCAGCGTACATCCCGACAAACCTACCATGCCCACCTCAACAGCCCTTTCTGTAGCAGAGTCTTCTCCGGATGATAGTGTGGTGACTGGCGCTACGACATTTCAACCATACACACCCGTCACAAAGTCCGCTTCGCTGAAAAGAAAGTCGAGCGTCATCGACCACGAAGATGAGGAAAGGATCCCGATCCCCGAAAATGAGATGGCAAGGAGAGATATTGGAGACAACACACCTTCTACAGAGCAGAGATTCGAGAAGAAGAAAATTAAGAAGTCAGAAAAGTCTCAGGGAGGTAGCAAAGTGACACCAGCTGTTCTCAAGGACGTGCAGCCGCCCAATGAGACCGGAGAGACGGCCAGGAAGAAAAAGAAGGAGAAAGGAGAAAAAGGAAAGGAGAAGTCTTTGCTCGAAGAACCTCAAAAAGGTGGGGCTCATATTCTGCATGCGCAGAAACGAAATATCGATGTACATGAAGCTGATGGCGATCAGCTTGACAAGCCTACTGATGACGAATGGCTTTTATCGAGAACATCGCGCGCTCTGGGCCTCCATGACCCCAAAAACGATCAGAGAGGTGCTGAAAATGTATCAAGTGACGGACAAAATTCTCCTGCTGTCGATGGTGAGCGCCCATCCATCACAGAACTCGATGACAATTCCGTGGGACCAACGCCACCAGTGGAAAGTCGTAATGGGAGGCTTTTTCTGCGAAACCTTCCTTTCGATGCAACCGAGTCTGAGGTTGGGGGGTTATTCTCGAAATTTGGAAAGCTTGTGGAAGTGAGTCGAACAATATCTGCATTTACAGTTTTCTATGATGAGTTCCAGATAGGGACAGCTTACATACACGCATGATGAAGCTTGGAACAAGTAAACTTAGTAGATGCTTCGATCTCTGATGTTTGGGTTTACACGTTCTTGTTGGTGTTGTCTTGGGGTGCAGTAAAGCTAACAAGGATGCAGATTCATGTGGTTCGAGAAGCAGAATCCGACACCAGCAAAGGATTTGCATACGTTCAGTTTCATGATGCCAACTCGGCAATACAAGCTATGAAAGCAATGGACGGAAAATCATTTCAAGGACGGCTTTTGCATATCTTGCCTGCTTCGGATAAGAGACAGTCAAATTTCGACGATTTCAGCCTCTCCAAGTTACCACTCAAGAAGCAAAAGCTAGTCAAGCGAAAAGCGGATTTAAACAGCTCGGCTTCCTCCTGTAATTTCTTGTATTTGAGAGTAAGCCAAACGCCTGGTTTTCGGCATGTCTGAAATTAACTCCTTTGTTAGTCGGATGCTGTGATGGCCTCTGTCGCCGAACGTCTTGGCGTGAACAAGTCTGACATTCTTGATCCGACTTCTTCCGATGCCGCTGTAAAGCAAGCTCATGCAGAGACGCACGTGGTCCAGGAAAACCAAGCGTTCTTTGCGGCTAATGGGGTCAACCTCAAGTCCTTTGAACATGGGGAGAAAGGTGGTAAATCGTTGCTTGTTAGGAATTACCCTCATGGTACGAAGCCAGAGGATATTCAAGCTTTGCTAGAAGGATGCGGCAAGGTCGAGCGAATTCTTATGCCACCGAGCGGTGTCATAGCGATTGCTGAGTTTTCAGAGAAGAGACACGCACAGCAGGCCTTGAAACAGCTTGCGTATAAAAATTTTCGGGGTTCAATACTCTTTCTAGAAATGGCGCCCAGAGACCTATTCTCCCTTACCGATGCTAGCAATAAAGTTCAACAAGTCAACGATTCCTCGTCGCGAACGGAGACTTCGGTGGACAATTCTTTGAACTCGTCGACACTCTTCATACGAAATCTCAATTTTGCGACTACGACTGCTAACCTTGTGGATCTTTGTTCTCCTCTGGAAGGGTTCTTGACGGCGAAGGTTAAAACCAAAAATGACCCTAAAAGGCCGGCCGAAACGCTGAGTATGGGCTTTGGTTTTGCAGAGTTCAAGTCTCCCAATCATTCTCAAGGTGCTCTCAAAGCCCTCGATGGATATCGGCTTGATGGGCATGATTTGGTAGTGAGATTCGCTCAGAGATCCTTGGAGGCTACGAATGTACACAGAAACAAAAATCACGCGCACTCCCCCAAGACCAAGATCATAATCAAAAACTTGCCTTTCGAAGCAACGAAGAAAGATGTCCGAGCATTGTTTGGACCATACGGACAGATACGTTCTGTTCGGGTGCCGAGGAAGTTTGACCGGTCCACACGCGGGTTCGCCTTTGCCGACTTTGTCACTGCTAAGGAAGCTGATAATGCGATATCAGCATTAAAAGATACTCATTTACTTGGTCGCCGGCTAGTTCTTGAATTTGCAACGGAAGAATCTGTCGATCCAGAGGAGGAAATACAGGCCATCGAAAGGAAGGTCGGCCAGCAAACTGAAGCCATAAACCTGAAGAAAGCCGCAGGGCAAGACCGGAAAAAATTCAACCTTGATGTGCAAGATGACATCGATAGATAGCTGCCCTGGAAACCAGTTTGTGGGGGAGATTAGGCTGTCTTATACACCCCTTGCCTTCTCCCTTTGCGTATATCAACTCGCACCGCGAAGTTGAACTCGAGAGACATCTTTAAGAATTTCCTTCTCGTTGAGTCGATAGGTCTCTAAGGCGCCGAGACCACACGTTTACACCCTCTGTTACATTCACGTTCTGTTTACTGTGTAGGCATAGAACTGTTGTTTATTATAATGCATTCTTTCCCCTATCTTTCTTAAATTTTCATTTCATTCCATTCCTCATCCTTGAAAGCATGAACAATCCTGCTGCTCGTGCACATTTGTTAGAAGAGCTCGTGCTGGAGACTTTACTGATGTGCCCGGCAACGTCGACGGCTAACGCTACCCCCTTGCCTTAATGTCTCCTCGAAACAGGCAGATCTCACTAGGGCAAGAATCTGATCGCTTTCCAGATCTGGTATCTGCCATAGGGCTTCTAAGGATTGCCCCAACCGGCTTCTTTGTGGTTGATGTTGGATAGATTCTGTTTGCTGCCTTTCTGAAGGGAGGTTGTGGTGGTCAACCACCTTTTATATCAATGTGCATGCCCCAACCTTCTCCTTTTTCTCCTTTGGAGGGTTTTCATCATTCCAAAACGCGTTCTGCTTTGAAGCATTCTCATCGTGCGAAATTCCCGTCAGCATACGATGGCGGAGTGCGCGTGTCCACACATTCTTTCTTCAAATGGTCCAGAATTTGGCTCACATACTAGTCGTGTACTTCAGAATACCTCGGGAAATGTACAAACATACTCCTTAGGGGTGAAGGAGGAAGGCAAGAATGACCCCTTCACCGACCCGTCTTTGACAGGAAACTACCCCTATCTCAAGTCATCTTTCTCTCGGCTGCCCCAGGCACCTGTTGTTGCCTCCAATGACCATTCCTTTAAAGTTCAGCATCTTCGAAACAGACGCCATCGACAACGGCATCGCAATGTCGAAGCCCCTAGAGCCTTTTTCTGGAACCATCCGCGGTACAAGGACTATAGAGAGAGGCAAGAGAGAGGCAAAATTCGAGACACTAATGAAGAGGTATGGCCAGACAGAGTTGAAGAGACATTTTGTGATGGTATGCGTGACCTCTGCGTCTAAAATCTATTATTGACGCTTACTCCAGCCCTGATGAATATACCCTGCTACGGACGGAAAAAGAAATCTCAGGACGGTAAACCACACGGAAGAAACGAACTCATTTCCAAATGGATCCTAGCGGCTACGGGTGAGAAAAGAACCAGGAAACAGATTTCCAGTCACATTCAAGTTTTGAATTCGAAAATGAAAGGAGTGCCAGAATGCATGTCATTGACTAAAAAGCTTAAGCGCTCTTCTTACTGACCGCATCTAGGGGACATGGTTGTCACGCCTCAAGACGACGCGCCTTCAAGGGCGTACTATTCCAACTCGATAGAGCATCAAGTCGAGAACTTTTATCGCTTCCGGAGAGGCAATGCAGCTCTTCATCACAATCGATGCATTCTCTCGGGTTCATATCTCCCACTGCCAAATGTTTCGCTGGGCTCGAACGTAGTAGATCATGGTCGCTTCCTCCGTCGGCTAAACTTCGAGATGTGGGTCAGTCCTAAAGAACGCGAGCATTCCAGTGAGCATCATTGGGACTATTCAAAGGATGCAAAGCAGGATGACAATCATACGTGGGATTACACTCGGTCTGCCCGGGAAGATGGTCAGTCAACAGCTGCGCCTGTGACGCTCGAATCGTTGCAGGGATGGAGAGACTCGTACCCTGAACTGCCAGCTCTCATCGACAAGTTTCCAGGAACAGCCAGGTTTGACATCGTCCTGGTCAAGTCAGGATTGAAGCTTATGGAGAACCATCCCGAGCGCGGGTCAAGGCTCGGGCCAACGCTGACTTTAAAGCTGAATAGTGGCGTGAACGGGAGCCCTGGTTTGGCTTCTCGCTACCACAGTTGGCGATGCAAAACCCACATTCATCTGCACGGTCAACCGGCAGACGACCACGAACCGACTGAGTCCCACCTCAGTGCCCCGAAAAATGGCATCTTGAGCACGAGCTTTGAGCCAAGATGGTGGGCGTGGCAGTTAACCGAGTTGACTCGGCATAAGCATTCAGCAGAAAGCTCTGGCCGCCAGTCGAAGATCACAGCTGCAGAAGAGGAAATAGCTCATTTCATCAACGGCATGACTGCAATGCAGGAGTTCCGAGCCGTCCCCAGCCGCTCCTACGATGAAGGGTCCACGATAGGAGACATTTCTGCCTATAGCAGGTCTGAAACAGTCATTGTTCTCCTTTGGAAATTCCATCAAGTCACGAAATTCCATGGTACCACCAGCTGGCAATTCCTGACACCTCCCCCAGATCGCAACACAACCAACAGTCCTCACCCGCCAGCCGAAGAAATAGCCTTGGCTCCGTTGCTGTTGGGATCAAACCTGAACGAGGCACAGCCGTCATTGACTTATGACGCTCATCACCAAGCTTTCCCAGAAATGACGTCCCAGGGCGCCTATCCAGTGTACCAATCCGACCCCCTCGGAAACAATGACATGATGGACAGTCAGGATTATGACATCTTCCACAATGGCGGTGAGGACATTGCTGGTACCTTCAACTCGCTTCCACCCTCCTACGACATCACCGTCTCCATGAACCTCGCCGACATCGACCACAGCATGCCATCTTTATTGGATCCGACCCCAGCCGCCATTGACTACTCCACCCACCACCTCCCCGAACCACACCCCTACACCGCAGATCACGTCCCGTACGACCCCCAAGAGGTTGCGCATCAACCGCCACCCCTTCCCACGCGCGAAGCCTACGAAGCGGAAGCCGATGCTTCCCTGCCCCGCCGTCCGCTCGCCGAGCTCCACAACATCCGCGACACGCACAACCTCCTGCAAGAGCAGCTGGGTCAGGTCGACGACGAGGATCTCCGGGCAGCTATTGCAGGCTTGAGTGACCTTGGGTCGAATCGCGTGTTTGGTCAGGGGTGGGACGATGGTGCAGTGGTGGATGGAATGCAGGATGCACAGCAGCAGGAGATGGCAGGTGTGGCGGATGGGCAGGCCATGTATTACCCTACCGATGGGAACGGAGATGTGGAGGTAGGGAGAGGATTGGAACAGGATGTCGGTTTTGGGGAGCATCAGGAGAGTCGGTACCGGCATGAGGGTGAGGAAGGAGAGAAAGGTAGAATCGGAGCGGAGCATGAAGGGATTGGTGGTTTGCAGTGCAGACTTTGAATCGGATGGAGAGCATTATATCTGGGCGTGTGAACTTAGTGAAGAATCGAGACTGAATTTCGGACGATTACTGTTTGATTAGGCGCTGGAGGAAGATCAAGATCTTGAGGTTGACTCAAAAAGCAGTGTGCTACCCTGGGCCCTGGGATATTGATCTCATATAGGCGGGTTTGGTTCTTCTCCCTTCTTCATAAAAGGCTGGTATTGGGGTGATGTGTTGAGCTCGACGAGCCTCTGTCTGGTCAATATCTTATACATTGCAGTTTTCAGATAAAGGTTGTGGGTACTGAGTTTAGAGAAGAAGCTCCTTCACGGCTTGTCACCGGAGTCTTTGGGTGCTAGACATACTGCAGACCGTCAAAAACTTGTATTGAGATAGGGAACCTAATTTCGTTGCGTGCATCATCGGCGAAAGCTTGCAATCCCAGTTTGGAACTGTCTTAGAACTTCGCTTAGATCTTGCTCAACTTCATCTTCGTCGTCGGCAATTTCCGTTGAATGTGGCTGTTGAATATCAGGAGAGGGATTGTCAGACATCGTTACGTCTTTGTCAGTCAAGTCTACAGCTGCCATCCGCTGTCGAGGTGCCTCAATCTCATCTGAGGCCGAACCGGCGGAATCGTCATCAGCATCAGAGGCTTCACTCTCCTCACTCCCGAACGCCATTTTTGTCATGCGACTTGAAACGACCACTTTTCCACCTTTGACTTTTGCACCTGCTTGTCTACCCCTAGCCTTCTGTGGCATACCTGCGGCAGCACGATCCGCTCCAGAGACCCCATGCTGGCTGTCGATGATTCGGAGCATAGCTTCCCACGAGCGGAAAGTCTTGTTCTCGGCATCTAGCACGCGCGACTCATCGTATGCGCCTAGTTCTACACCATTTAAACATTCTAGAGCCAGAGCTTCGGCCCTCGAATCCGCCCAAAACCATGCCCGACCGTCAGCAATACGTGCATCGGCCTCTCTGGAATATTGTCTTCCGGCACGTACAGAAGCAGTGTCATATGAAAGAGACGGCCGTACTGTACTCTCGATTTGGGACAAGCCTTGCCAAATTCGTGCGGCCTCGTATTCATGGAGGCGTCCAATGACTCGATCGAAGGAAATTTCGTAGTCTTGATGTTCCGGATGAATTGTATACCAAGTCCCCCATTTTTCTGTTCCGACGTATGGGAAAAGTCCCTTCAGATTATCCGATCGTATTGGCTTTTTATCAAAAGATCGATCTTTGGACAGCGTGTAAGCTTTGCCAACTAGCCGGATAGAGGACTGTGGAGCGAGCAAATTACTTTTGCCGTCTATCTCGTCGGCACCAATACCCGAAAGCCTCAGTATTATTTTGTCAACGCAGATAATGTCCTCACATCTAGTGGCAAATCGTGACGAGAAGAAACGAACAACATCTCCAGCAAGAAGAAGTTCTGAGCCAATGAATACCCCCTGGCACCAGATCTTAGCCTTTGCGCTTTTTTCATCTCGGCTTGCAGACATGTCGTATTTCTCTACAAGTGAGGCTGTGGCCATCAATGTCAGGGCGTTCTCAATGGAAGGGTGTAACTCGTCGCGTGATAGGCCATGCAGTAGAGTCTGCCATTGGTTAAAAGGTCGAATCTGTCTCAGTCTAATGTACTGATACCGTTGAGAAAAGCTTTTGTCAATATCGTCGTTTGGATCAGGGATCATCTCGATCCGAAAGCCAGCCTGGTTAATAGAGCTTTCCTTCTGGGGATCGAGCACCAGATCCTGAAAGTCCACTGGCTCCTCAGGGACTTCAGCCACAGTTGCTGCCCTCCATTCCGGTACACGAGTAAACGATCTTGTTTTGAATGAGTACAGCATAAATTGTTGTCGCTCAGGATTGAAAAAGAGATCGCTATCTAGCTCCGGGCACCATAGGACTAGTTCCCCAATTCGAGGTATGAATGAATGTTGTAACGTGTAAGTGTTCAGCATGTCTGGTAGAGACGACCGCTCGGCTCGGTAGTCCATACTGTCGTTCTCTACAATGCCGATCGGCTCAACAAAGCCCCTCCGATTTGATAACAAGGCAAGTGTGGCCTTGAAGATGTCGGGTGTTCCGAGCTCGTCGTATCTGCCTGGTCGCGAAAGGGTTTGCTGTCTGTCCCTTACTGTCCCAGGGCGAGTCAGCCCATTTAGTGCCTAGAACGCGTACGTTCGCTGAGATTGGGAGGTACTCACATCTCCCGGTGGCTGATGAGCTACGTCCTGTAATTGAGTGCATCAGCAACTATGTAGAACACAACTAAGAGGTACGGTGGTTGACTGGATTGAGAGCTTGTTTGATGCGGGTTCTTTGAAGAATTTGCTCCTGAACACTAACCTTCCGGTACAGTATTGCTCAAAAGTTGACGCTTTGGTAGCGCGGGCCTCGCAGATTTAGAGTCAAGGAAACATTCACAACCTCCCTGTCCGCCATTCATCATCCATTTGAAATGAGGCCAGAATTTTACAGTTGAGTCATAGTATCGCCCCGAGGGATGTCCAAACAGTCGCTTGTATGTCTATCATGAGTGTTAGAGGGAGCCACAAGGTTCATGGCAATAGCTGTACTAACCACGGATGGTTCGCCTGGTTTGGGAATCTCGAAAAAACCATATCCATCTGGCAACGAATCAAGGTAATAAGTCATGCCTGAGATCAAGTGTCAGGATCCTGAGATAAAAATAAGACAAGCTTCCAGAGAAGCATTGCTAGCCTTATAGCTGTCGATATGACAGCTATCAACAGCAGCTTCGTTTATTTCTTACCGTCTTCGTACTCGCCGCGGTCTTTACGCCACCATTCGGCAAGCTTCTCCCGGTAAGAAACATCATTGACTCTGCGGTAAGGGGCCTTTGGCCAGCGGACATCATCACCGTCTGAGAAGTCGCGAATTATGTTCTCAACTCGCCGGATTCTTGACATTGTCGTTGGGCTTGGTAAGGTGAGGCTGCAGCAAAAACAAGGTACGCTTGAGGCGTCGGTTAAGATTCAATCATTAGACCTCACAAGAAAATGCATTAGCCGGAAAAATTAAATCAACGGTAGACACGGCGCGCTAGACTTTGCGCCCATCTAGCGAAAAAGGCGCGACGGAATCGAGCGTGATAAAATGGTATGTAGCGCTTCATTTGGTGTCTTACTTCGAATGGTAGAGTTGTACTACAGCATATCTCAGCATCTAGATCGAGAAAGACCTGCGTGCAATCTCAGAGTCAAGCAGTATATCAGTAGAGATAATATCGAAGAGCTATTCTTGTACCTCTGTGAAAGCATCGCCAGGTCGACAAGGCTGAGTTCAACTAGGCTAGGACGGGGTTAGTTCAGCCTTATAGAGCAGTCCCTGCCAAGGTCGCATTTCTGGCTTTGTGTCCTCAACGGGGTACCCTTTTTTGTCTTTTGCACCGTGCGCACCAAAAGATCGGATAATACGACGTGATTTCAACACTACCTTCTTGGTAGTAAAGTGGCTTTTTCATACGCTCCTTTTTCTATCTTTGCATGCTTCGGACATCAGAAAATATCCATATCCCCAAAGTACCGAGCCTTTAAATTGAACTTGTCATGGTGAGAACGATTTGATCTGAGAGCGCGCGTTCAGTCATTGGCAACGCCAGGTACAATGAATGCTCTGCTAATACACTTGATACAGTCTTCTCCTCGACCGTCCTCTCCTTTGACCTCCGGTGCCGAATCTGGCCCAGAAAATGCTGGCAAAACCACAGCCGCAACCGGCTCGTCGATCTCTCGACCACTATCTCCACCTGGCGGACCGAGAGCTGCTATTCGTCGGAGAGCAGCAGCAGATCATAAGGAAAGTGTAAAAAATGCGCGACCAACTTCTACAAGAGCTGCTGGGGCGGGAGGATCATCCGGCACCATGTTGAGACTTTACACAGATGAAAGCCCAGGTTTCAAGGTCGACCCGGTCGTAGTCCTCGTTCTGAGCATTGGATTCATCTTGAGCGTTGTGGCATTGCATAGTAAGTTCATCCACACATCTATTTGCAACACGGCTCTAACAGATGTCTGCAGTCATTGCGAAAATCACTCGGAAGTTCTCGTCGTAGTCAGGGACTTACCTGGAGGGTCATAGGGAGAAACCAGGTTAAAACTATCGTCGGTGAATGCTTCGAGGGATATTTAAAAATAAGGCAGACCTATCAAAGCGAAATGTTCTCATCGAAAGCATTTGAACCATAATTTACATCCTCGCGCCTCTTCGCCCAGTATTTTGCGCACAACCCTTTATGCAGCATGAGTAGTTCATGTTACTTGTTTTTGTTGTGACTTAAGCACGTTGTTTTGGGCGCAAAGTGATTCGAAATAGTCCGACAAACAGCTGCAGTAGTAAAGATGGATGTGAAATCTCAGCCGCTTGGGGACCACCTAAAGCGGTTAGCGTGATGGTTCCGCTGTCAACCTTTGTGATCACTTTTCCCCGTTGCCCGCATGGTGATCACTTCTTTCACCCAAACAAATAAACGCGCCTTTGAAAACTGAACTTCGCCTTCTCGAGCCTTCTGGCTATCCATCAATAGATTACGCAAGCCCCACATTCACCTCTCTACTCAGTTCATTTTCACCTTTGCGCCCAAACTCTCCGGAGGCGGCGACTGCAACGTTCGATCGCGCAAGCTGCGCAAGAGCACGCTTGTTGCGCTCCCGTGCGACCGTCTTTGCGTCCGAAACCCAAATATTCGAAGTTTAATTTGGCCGCTATAAGAGTATTCACGCTGGCTGGCTATCTGGAAAACGCGTACTCAGAGTGAGTCGCGGATGGCTAAAAGAGGAGCGGAGAACCAAGGAAGAAAGGAGACTGGGTTTCAAGATAGTTGGTCGGGACTAAATTCGGAGAACATGTCTACTCGTGCTACTGCAGCGCAATTGGCTAATAGGAAGTGAGCCAGCTTTTCCTTTTCACGGCCCTTTCACCTTCTCTAGCACCTGAAAATCACTATTTCACCTGGTACAAAGTCACCTTGAGATCAGCGAAGCTCCAATTTTGGACTGAAATTACGTGGTCTGTTCAATGAGAGGTTGCGATGATGACGCTAGAGTGTTTTCGATTGCATGAAGCGTGTTGTGCCTCTAGGACGTTCCGCTAATGAGCTTCCAGGATCAAGGAGGCGGCATCACGTAGACGACCAGGTCAGACGTCTGCTGCAAGCAGATCCATCGGTTCTGGACAAACCTCGCAGAATCCTTTCGCAGGTATCAACACGAACACAACACCGGTTACCAGTGGTCAACAACAACCCCAATCGAGCAATGGCTTCAATTTCAACGCAGGAGCTGGACCATCATTTGGTGTACAGTCATCTTCATTTCCTCCTAATCAGCCTTCTAGTTCCACTAATTCTTTCACTTTCTCGGCTCCGAGCTCGACCTCCTTTCCTAGCTTTGGCACTCCTACTACAAATCCCTTTTCCAAGCAGTCTCCCGAAACACCTTTTGGTGGGTTTCAGGGGAACATCTTCAATATCCCCGCCCAGCCAACGGCGCAGAAAGAGCAAGGCGCTACCCATGCTTTGAACTCCAGCATACCGAAAGACAAGAACTATACATCTGACATGTCTATGGAAGATGCCAGCGGACAACATTCTTCTCCTCCTTCTACAAAAGTCTTCAACTTCGGTGGACAGACCGCCGCGTCAACATTTAGCACTGATATTAGCAAGCCTTCCGGTCAACAAGGAGATCAATCCAAGGATCATCAAGCGACAGGAGGTCTCTTTGGAAACACAACCTCTCTGGCAGGTTTTGGGAAACCAGATTCAGAAGTAGCAAGTAGTAAAACACAGCAGAACATTTTCAACCAATCTGCGCCCATGCTAAATGGATTTTCGGGATTCGGGCAGTCCGGTGTGAATACGTCAAAGCCAGGATCGGCTACCTTTGGTTTGTCAACCTCTCAATCTCAGTCTCAGGTTTTTTCTGGATTCGGCACGTCAAGCACAGATTCAGCCAAGCCAGCGCCAAATATTTTTGGCGCCAATTCTGCTTCTACGACCTCTCAGTCAGAGGGACCTTTGCTTCACAGCACAGACTCTGCGCCGTTGCAAGACACAGCATTACCTAAAGAACAACCTGGTGGTAATTCCGAGTCGCAAAAAGAACGCCCAAGTCTCTTTGGTGGGTTCAATAAACAATCCTTAGGAGACTCTCCCATCACCTTTCCACAACCAGCGGATGACGCTGCCAGTAAAGACCGTCCTGAACTCGATCCACGCCCAAGTGATTTAACAATGGAAATGCCCAAGACCCCCGACGTATCTAAGGGCCAGTCAGACACCTCTAAGCTTTTCGGTCAAAAATTGTTCGAAGGAAAGGGGGCTTCGTCAGTCCCTCCATTATTTAGGACACAAGACTCAAATTTTTCGGTGACTCCGTCCACCTCGGCGAGCACGGAAGGAAGCTCCACTATCTCCAAACCGGCCACGTCTTCTACGCCCAGCTTATTCTCCTTCCCTTCCTCAAGTCAAGCAACAATATTCTCCTTTCCTACAGGCGCCACCTTTCAGTCAACAAGCAACGCTTCTGCGGCCAACTCACAGACTCAACACTCGCACAGAGATCCCCTTCTCACTGGTACCAAGTCTGCTGAGTCACAAAAGCTTCTAAGTGAGGACAAACCAACCTCATCGCATCCTTTTGGTTCAACTGATACGCTATCGATTGAGGACCAGTCTCGCAAAGCAGGAGAAACAGCTTCGGATCAAGTGTCTTCTTTGGACCACACCACAAACTCTCAACCACTATCCTCAACAGATACATCTCATGTACCTACAGATACTGGAGTGTCGCACGCATCTTTGAACACTGAAGCCGCTGCAGTTACGGAGCCCGCCGAGGCTCCACGCGTTAACCCTGCTCAGAAAATTACGTTTTCTTCTCGCGGGCCCTCGCATATACCTACCTACCTCGACAACGATGCCAGGGCTGAAGTGGATGTTGGGCACCGTCTTCGCTCTCTGAACGAAGGTCTTACCGCGTATCTGTCACACCTAGATCCAGCTTCATTCGACTTTGGAAGGGCCATCGAGTACTACTGCGACGCGCGTCAAGCATTGGGGAAACCACTAAAGTTTCACCAGAGAGCATCTGCCGGAGAGAAGCGCAAGGAAGTCGAGCACGAGTCTAATGAACCGCCCGAGCGTGCCGTTAAACGGTACAAGGGCGTCACTGAGCCGGCTCCCATAACAAAGTCCTCCGCAGTTATCAATGCCCTACCTGCTAATGCAGAATCACCTCTGAGCTTGTCGACTCCTCGTGCTCAGTCTCATGATTCCTCGACTGGTGGTCAAGCCGACAAACATACATCAGACTCATCTTCCATGTTCAAAAATTTGATACCTCCGGCCGAGAAAACCTCTGTGAATAATATGCCAGCTTCTGAGAAGTCAAGCATCTTTGGTCAGCCAACGAATACCACTAGCTCTTTTTCCTTCGGTAGCAGTACTAGCTTCTTACCTTCGACGATCCTGTCTTCAGTCAATAGCTCTACTCCGTCATCTCGCTCTTTCGGTACATTTGCAGCAGCACCCAAACAGACTATCAACGATCAGGGTCCGCAGAACGATGCCGTAAACTCTGTCTCCGCTAGGAGTCCCAAAAAACGTACCAGTGATGATTTCGAGTCTGATGACGTACGTATTGTTGAGAATACCCAAGAATTTGGGTATGACGTTAGAGTAAAGCGCCGCAAACCGGATAGCGATGCAGTTGAGGTCGTTTCAAATGGTGCCGTTGACTCTCCCGTCGAAGAAGAAACTGGGAGTCAAACGTCCAATGCTGGATCTCTCGGTAGCGGAGGTGAGGACTTATCTGCGGATGATGTCAGCAGTGAGGAGAGCGACGACGAAGTTGAAGAAGGGGACGATGAGACTATAGACCCGTCATATGACCCTCAAGTTGACCCAGATGACGAGCCTGATGAGTCTGAAAATAGTGAGTTGCAGGGGGACGGAAGTAACGGCGATTCGGACCCAAAACCCAAGTACGAGTCTGGCAAAGGTCCGAGCCTTTTTGACCGTATTTCAAGACCCGATGGTTCGTCACCGATGCCTGTGGCTGAAGACCCAAAAGAGTCATCGACCAGCGAGAAGAAGACTGAACCAAGTCAGCGAAAGTTTTTCGGCAACAGTGGGTTTGGAAGCTCCACTTTTGGAAGCTCCAACAGCGATGGACAATTTTCTCTTAATTCTTCTAAGCCTGTTTTCGGTACCGCAAGCAATGGTCAACCAAAGCTTTTTAGCTCTACGAGTCCTGCACCGGGAAAGGAGAACGAATCGTCTCGGTTCGCCGAAAATACATCGAAGTCCTCCCTGTTCAAGGCTACCCCACAAATCGGTTTCGGTGGTAGGCCTTCTGCTACTTCCAGCAACCTTACAAATGGTAGCGTATTCGGCTCGAGTGGAACCACGTCTAGCACGGAACCAAAGCCTTCATTTGGATCAATTAGTGCATCCGGCACTAATGTGGAAATTGCTGGCAGTGGCCTTTTCGGTTCGCGACCAGCCACACCTACTCCTGGCACAGAAGAAAAGCCTCGCCCTTCGGATACAAATTTGTCTAACAACAATACCAGCCACGCCGTTGACCACACTTTCAAACACGACAGCCCCATCAAGTTTGGTACTTCAACTCCGGCCCCAACAGTTACCTTTACTGCCCCTTCACCGTCGCAACCCGAGAAAAATGAAGCACCGTTGACGAATAACGCGAAACCACTAAGTGCCCTTTTCGGGGAGTCCAGTGGACAGTTTTCCTCCATGAATCAGAACCAGAAACCATCAAGCCTTGGCTTCACTTTTGGTTCCCATCTAAAACCAGCTGGAGGGTTTGGGCTTACATCATCTGATGTAAGTTCAATAAATTCTGCCAACACATCCCGCGCAACATCCCCGGGTGTCACAGACACCGACGAGGGTGATGACGGAGCGGAAGAAGTCAAGGATGAACAGACAAGTCTTATGACTGCCCGCCCTGGTGAAGAAAATGAAGATGTCCTGTTTGATCTGCCAACCGCCAAAGCCTTTAAAATGGAAAAGGGGAAGAGTTGGAAGTCAGTCGCCCTCGGTTCTTTCCGGGTTCTAAAACACAAGATTACCGGAAAGACGCGCATGCTTATGAGAGCTGATCCAGGCGCTAATATTATTCTCAACACCTTCCTGTCACCATTTGTTGAGTACACAGCGATCGCACCTGGCCCAAATTCCAAGCAAGGGGCTGTTCAATTCGTCGTTCCTGTCGCGAGCGGCAATCCAGAAAATTGGCTTCTTAAGATGAAAGGCACCGATCCGGCACAGGAGCTTGCAAGCGTGCTTGAAGCCAACAAAAAATAAATACGGCATGGCAACGCCGCGCTGGCTGCGTCGATTAAGTCCTGTTATCCATATCTGATTAATATTGTCGTGGACTGACGCTTGGGTGTATGTCCGGTCATGTTGACTGTTGACTGATCCATGAGTCCATATCCCGCAATGAAATTTGACTTTTCACGGTGTATGTCCGGCTATCGTGCTGTTGACTGACCGTATTGGACCATCCGCCTAGACCTCTCACCAAGCCAGGCTTGCAATGAATCCTTGCTCAAGACGAATTGGAGAGAAGATCCGATCGATACGATTTTTGTCTCTTTGTTTGCTAGGCTGTTTTTTTGACTGGCGTTCCGTGATTCGTGCGTTTGCATAGCATGGGTGGGGCATTTCTGCATTCGGAAATCCGCAAAGCGCTTGCATAGTGGCGGAAATGGTACTAAGACTGTTTATACATGTCTTCAATTGCTGGTTTCATTGGCAGAGAATCTGCCTTCTGGGGCCGTGTATGTCATGGCGGACTAAAGGAAGCGTTGTATGTGTGCATGGACAAGTCGAGAGGACTTGTCAAGCTGTAGATAGTTTCCTTTCCATGGATTGATACAGACATGAAATTTCAATTCACTGCGAAACTCGATCGAAATTTTCCGAAGATCATGCCTGTTGACTGGAGGTGCTCCGGTCCCTTAATTATCTTCCGTCGAAATACTTCCACATAGATTGAATCTTGACTACGACCCTGGCCCTGACCTGGTCCTTGGGTAGAAGGTAAGAGACTGGCTGTGATACTGATAAATTTGCAAACCACTGCTCGATCGTCTTAGAAGATGTGCTAGGGCGAGATTCTCGGAGAGACACATTATCTATCCCTGACTTCTCTGGCCTCTCGGCTAGGAAGACTTCTTTGTCATTGCTATCTACTTTTTCAGACGGCGCCTTGGTTTTACACTACCCTCACCCCCCGTCTCACGAGTCCTCCACGATCGCAGTACGTAGCCCCTTCGCATTCTTCACATTCACCGCCTGCACATAACTGTAGAGCTTCTCCTTTGCGCCTTCCTCGTCATTTCGCTTCCGAGAAATCCTTACACGGAGACGGAATGGCACGCCCTTAATCCCTTGCTCCCAGACCTTCTTGTTGAGTTGCGGGTCGAGGCGGACATCGTGTGTTCCCTAGTAGACATAGGTGTGTCAGTATTTCTACGCCCGGCGGAAAGAATTCCCAATTCACGAAAAGAACTCGTGGGTGCAGAACGAACCATCGCCTTTGTAGCAAAGCTCTTGATCTCCTTTATAGCCCTCGGGGCTCGCTTCTTAAAGGATACGCCATGGACCTAGATAAGTCGAGATCAAACCGATCAGTCTTCCGTCCGATGCCCCAAAAGAAGAGAGTTTTTTTTGGAGGCCATTTTTGGACTTCATAAAACTGAAGGGACGATCATTGAACATACTCGTTTGTGCAGGTGGATGGTGTATTCGCGGGCGACAACGTCGCTGATTGCGGAACGGGCGGGTTTCTTGCCGGACTTGGTGGCCGCGCCTTTCTTTTGGGAGGACATTGCTGGATTATGAGTGTCAGTATGGGAGTATTAGAAAGGCCAGAAAAAGGGTGACGCTTACTGGGAGGCTCACTGATGTCTAATGGTGAGCTGGGGGAGGCTGGCGAAGTTGTTCAATTCGCACATTATCTTAACATTTTGTATTGTGGGCGAGATTGTAAGGCTAGGTCGAAAAGGTATTAGTGTCTTGGCAATGCTTGCTCTCACACTCGGCCTACGGGTCCAGTTGCAGCAGGCCGACTCTTGCGATCACCATGAACAGTCGCATTATTTGGCTCCCCATTTCTTCTCTGCGGCGAACTTGGAATTGGGTAATTATTAAAGCGTACATGTCATTCCATTATCTAGAACCCCTAGAGTCCAGGCAGTTTCTGGCACCCTCATTCTTCATATTTTACCCTGCCAGCACTGACATCCGGATAGACATCAAATCTTCGCTGCTCGTACAGTGGAATACCCTTGCGCGTCTCCTCAATTTTCTTGTCATCGAGATCAGCATACACGATCGTCTCTGACTCCTCTGCCTCTGTCATGACCATTGCGTTCGGATCTACCACGAGACTATGGCCCCAGGCATGGTATGTGGCCTTTTCGTCGCGAGCAGGACTGCAGAGGGCGACATAGACTTGATTGTCCATAGCCCTTGCCCTGCCTTGAAGCGACCAATGCATTGGTCCTGTGGTCGTGTTGAATGCACCGGGGTAAAATAATGCAAATGCCCCCTTTCTCGCAGCGATCGTCCCTAACTCGGGAAATCGGATATCGTAGCAGATTGCCAATCCGATCTTGCCATATTCCGGCAAGTCGACAATCGTCACCTTGTTTCCGGGGGACAGGACGTCACTTTCTCGAAAATTAATCTTACCAGGGATATCTATGTCGAATAGATGGGTCTTTCGATGTGTCGCTATCAGTTTTCCTGCTGGCGAAAAAACAAGTGACGTGTTGTAGTATTTCTTGTTGTCTTGCTCAGGGATGCTTCCACCGATCAGGTAGGATTTAGTTTCGGCTGCAAGCGTTGAGAGAGTATGGAATGAAGGAGATTGCTCTTTGGTTGGTGGAGACGGCAGCACAGTCTCTGCGTATTTGGGAAAGTACTGGCACCCATATGGGGAATTGAAGCATTCGGGTAAAACGATCAGAGAAGCTCCAGCCTTCGATGCTTCAAGCACCTTTGAACGGGCATGTAGAAGATTTGCAGCCTTGTCAGCGCCTGTTTGTGAAGAGTGAGTAAGCTAGAAATATCAATAATCAGTTCGATTTCCTACCAGCGGCCAATTGGATCAGAGCGACTTTCAAAGGCTTTTTAAGCAGGCCGGCCATTTTGAAATTCAAACTCGGGCTTTCTCTTTCAAGGAGAATACAGCCGCGATTGGGCCTTTTTTAGTGTCAAGAAAAGGCCTTTACATGGTAGCATTGGGAAACCGGTGACGAAAAGTAAGGTAAAAGGCGAGGGGCTCCGCCATTCAGCGTCGCACAAGGTTGGGCTGCAGCGACTGCGGAGACCACGAACGACTTGGCAATAACTTGTTAAAACCATCCTGTGATGGGAACAAGACCGCAACGGTGTCTTGAAATCGATATTGCTGGAGATGGCTTGTTCCTCTAACAATGATGATGTGTTCCTTTTATCGGGAGTGTACTGTATTTGAAAGCGCATACATGGCTCACGGTCATCCCTCCCGTCCAAAAACCTACATTCGAGAAGTTAACTTGAAGATGTCGTGAACTACCGGGAAAAGGACTTACCCCGCCGCGTATGGGCGAATAGGAATAAGGGAAGAGTGTTGAGTCCACGTAAGAATGGCGAATGCCTTTCCTCGCTAAGGGTCGCTCTTCCCTGATTCTCAACAGTCGCTGCTTCAAGGAGTAAGAAGAGGAAGGCGCCGTAGTTCGTGCATACAATTCCACTGGTGATGTGTGGTCTGTGGGCTTGGAAGTGGAAGGTAGTATCAATAATAGGAAAAATGGGTTCGATGTTGCTATTGCACTTGCAGAGCTCTATGGAAGACGAGAGATCCTTCTATTTGATATGCAACAACTCATAAGCCAACAGTCCTTCAAATCTTCAAGCGATCCCCACCATCCTCTCGCTCTCCGCCCACAGCGCCTCCGCCTTCCCCTTGTCGTATGCCCATTCCGAATACCCCTTCGCCAGCACGTTCCCGTCATCCTCCCACGGCCCCGCCACCTGGCAGTCCTCCAGATACTTGCCGCCCTCCTTGCCCTCCCATGCCTTGTCGAGCGCAGCCCAGACCGTCGTGGCCGCGCCCTGCGCGGGGCTTTTCATGTATTTTCCGACTTCAGGGAGGGTTCGCCAGCCTTTCATCTGCTCCTCGGGCACGTGCTTCTGGAGGCCGGTCCAGATGCCACCGGGGTGGAGGCTGAAGGCGTGGATGGGGTGCGAGGGGTCGGAGCCGAAGCGGGACTCGATCTCGGAGGCCATGTAGATATTGGCCGTCTTGCTTTGGCCGTAGGCGAGGTTGGGATCGTAGATGTTGGGGGAGTCGAGGTTGAGGTTGTCGAGGTGGACGGGCCCATAGCGGTGGCCGAGGGAGGAGACGCAGATGACGCGGGAGGAGAAGGAAGGGGTGCTGGCGGCGAGGAGGGCAGGTTTGAGGAGCGAGAAGAGGAGGAAGTGGGCGAGGTGGTTGGTGCCGAACTGGAGCTCGAAGTTGTCGGCTGTGCGGCCTTCCGGGGTGGCCATGATGCCGGCGTTGTTGATGAGGATGTTGAGTTTGGAGTTGGCGGAGAGAAAGGTCGAGGCGCAGGCGCGGACGCTGGAGAGGGAGTTGAGGTCGAGTTCCAGGAGCTCGACACGGCCCGGGACGAGGATGTCGCCTAGGGCTTCTTTGCCTTTGGCGAGGTCGCGGGCCGTACAGTAGACTTTGGCACCGGTAGCGGCCATAGCGCGGGCGGTCTCGATACCGATCCCGGAAGAGGTGCCGGTGATAAGGATGACCTTGCCCGCGAGCTTGTTGGTGAGGTCATTATCCTCGACGATTTGGAGGGCGGTGGGACGGCCGTCGCCCGGGCCATCGGGGGCACCCTCGTGCTGCGCTGCGTACTTAGAAGTCATTGTTGCAATGGAAATGCTTGACTAAAATGGCTTTAGATTGGATGAGAAGACTCAGGCGATCGCAGCTTGGAAGCTTCAGATACAGAGATTCGAAGATTTAGGGGACAGTGATTCCAAAGTTGAGGAGATTACGACTCAAGTCTTGCGCGGGGTTCAGAGCTCTTTTATATCTCAAGCTGAATCTAGCTTCATATGCAAGGTAACGGCGATATAGCATGCCATGGCCTATGTCCGTCTCTTTTCAAGCGATCCAGTGGGCCATGATACAAAGGTTCCCCTGAAACAGTGATCGTTGCTCTTGCTCTACTGTGGCGAGGCGGTAAGAGCGAATCAGGTTACGTGTTGGACCTCTGTCGGGTCATCCTCAAAGGATGAAAACGAACCCGAATGGCACGTGCATTCGATAAAGAGTACATACAGTAAAATTTTGATGCTTGGATAGGAAATAGTGAAGTCTCCAGGAAAGTGTACAAAACGCTCGAAAGAAGTCCGGAGATCGGAATGACGAAGTCCAGCTGCTCCTCGCCAATCAACAGTCTCCAATTTTGCGCCAAGCCCGGAGTTTTGGCATCTCATGCAGGAGGTTGCCAACCGGCATAAAGTCCGCCGAACCCGGCCGAAGGACGAAAGAAATCGAACAACCGGGGCGTAAACTAGACTAAAAAGAGTTCTAGTGTAGGTCCCCCGAGCCGGAACAGGTGTACGCGGCAGGCTATGCGTCCTCGTTTCTTGACTCAGCGTCCTCTTCGGAGATAAACTCTCAAGCTTTGTATTAAGTCAGATGCGTTCGTGAGTTTGCGGGACAAGTGCTCACTACAAGCATGTGCTATGACAGGGCACGTGCAATAACCATTTCTGGTTCCCCTTTGACACGTGGAAAAATTGAATCGATCTTCTAGGCTCGACTGCTTCTTACCAACTTTACTTTCCTTTACAATTGTGATTCATAATAGTGCTCCTTAGACAAGGCAATGGTGAGCGAGATCCTTCTTGTAAAAGGCGCACAGTATGAAGATGGGGAGAAGGGCTAAATCGGTCTGATAAAGATATTATATGGCCTGGCGGACAACCATCCGGTGGCAATGACAGGAAGGATCCAGGTCATGCAAGAGTTCCGATATTTTGTTTCTCTTGCTGAGTGAAACCTCGCCAGGTCGCATTTACTTTGTTTTCCTCCGAAAAATGTTATCGTCCACTGTTCTTCATCTCCTCTGTTATCAAGTAAATCTCTGAAATTAGCTCCATCACCGCAGAATCTTTGACCATCGTATGGAGACCGTGATTAATTCTAGATTGGATGTTGAGGGGAAGCCAAACCAACGACATTCCTAGTATTCTCTCATTTGCGACACTCGATAAGCCACTCACCCTAGCTATTGTGCGATTAGTCGCCACCAAGTCAGAACATTGATATTCGCTGAAGAAGATGGTACAGCAGCCTCGATACAGTGGCTTTATCACGAGTTAGCTCACTGTCTATATATCCTGGAGAGTATGCAAAGAGAGCACACTACTATTCCTGGCTCTCATGCAAAGAAAACGGCCCTATCTCCTAACAGCAAGACCTGTCTCTCCAAGCTTTCTTACACGGTTGCTATCATCATGGAGACCCTCTGTCTACATCCTCTAGCGGCAATGAACGATCCATTCCCTCTGGTTCCGACTATAGCGTTATATTTCCAAAATTTCGCCACTGGCAAGGACAAGACAATGCTACTTAACGGCAGCCTCGATCCTGACGTCTAGGGATTCGACGCAGCGTCAATCAGGCCTGAACGATTCTTGAATGAGAGTACATGCCTCGGGGTCCGCCTCTACCTTGGTAGCCATTCGAAAGAGCTTGCATTAAAAAAGATTTGGGGATATCGATGGGAAGGTATACCTTATCTTGCTTGGGCAGAGGCCTAAGAAAGGTCTGAGATGGGAGAAAGTTGGATACCAAGGCCCAGACATTGACGGCCCGGAACAGTTTTTCGACATTAGTCTATTGACGTAGTCGCCTGTTGATGGTGTAGATGTGAAACTTCGGCAGGAATAATGACCTTTGGCAGACAATGGCTATGCTGTTGAATTGGGTCGAATTAAACGACACCTGGTCATCGGATTAGATAGTGTTTACGTACCGCAACTCTCAAAGTTCTAGAGGAAGCGCGTCGAAGTCAATTCGAAATAGCAGATCCGCGACTGTGGGAGCAATTGAAAAGCATATAATCACAGTAGGATGAGATCCTACTCGAACCTATCCAGGGATCACGGGGAGAAGCACCCTTAATTTAGCTAGAGGCACAGGCGCGGCAAAGACATCCGCTCCGCTCTATACAATCTGAGGATCATCTTGACATCACGTCCTACATCAACCACACGCAACGATGTAGTCCACACTGTGCTGCTTGCCATGCGCAAGCGCGTTCACGCTCCAAATGAGGCTATTCAGATGCACGAGCAGAGCCAATCTATCTAAAAGAGCTTTTCTCACCAGACCTGCTCCATCTGAAGCTACGACATTGGCAGCTTACCGTCTTGCAGCTCCATCCTCTCATCTTCAATCGCAGGGTAGACGGATTATTTCGAGCTCACCCCAGAAGATGGCTTCATCCAACAATGCCGGCTTTGAGCTGGCCAACCTATTCAGGGTGCGCGACCGTGTTGCATTAGTCACAGGAGGTGGATCAGGCATTGGATTAATGGCCGTTCAAGCTCTCGCGGTCAACGGAGCCAAGGTCTATATCGCCGGACGCACCGCCGAGAAGCTAGATCGTGTCGCCGAACTCCACGGTAAGGGCATTGCCGGTCAAATCATCCCTATCACTGCCGATATCTCCACCAAAGATGGCGTCACGAAACTTGTCAACGAGATCTCATCCCGCGAGAAATGCCTCTGTGTTTTGATCAACAACGCCGGCATCAACTCGCACACGCAGCCTACGGAGGCCACCACTGCAGAGGAGATGAAGAAAAATCTATACGACGACCCTGAGCCGACATTCGAGAATTGGACGGACGTGTACAGGACGAATGTGCCTCAAATATTCTTTATGACAACAGCATTCCTTCCACTCCTCCACAATGCTACGAATTTCCACGCTGGCTTTAGTGGCACAGTCATTAATATCACGTCTATTAGTGGTCTTGTCAAATCTGCTCAGCATCACTTTGCTTACAACGCCAGCAAAGCTGCAGCGATTCATCTTTCTAACCTTCTGGCCTCAGAGATCACAAGTAGTGGTCTGAAGATCAGGGTAAACAACATTGCTCCTGGTGTGTATCCGAGTGAAATGACAGCAGGCGAGTCTGGTAAGGATCAGAAGAGCCACATTGCAAAAGAGAAATACGAAGAAAAGGTTCCTGCAAGACGGCCCGGTAAGGAAGAAGATATGGCCAGCGCCGTCCTTTTTGCGGTGACGAATCAATATTTGAACGGGCAAACGATCACGGTTGATGGTGGTTATGTATTGGCCGCGGGGAGGGCGTAGCTAGTGTATAATTATGACCTTACTTTGCTAGTGAACCAGTATTTGTGATATTTTGGCTAGGCTGCCAAAAAGTCTTATGGGACTGCGTTAATATCTGGAACTATGAGGAATTTTCTCGCCAGTTGCATGCACTGACGAAGAGCCCCCTGAGCCGGCTTAGGGGGAATGGCAGGCTAACATCAATTTAGATTTATCTAGTTCCCAACCTGCCCACTAAAATTAGGAGTACATGTCTTCGTGACTTGAAAGCCAAGCTTTGGTTGCAAACATACGTCTTGATACCTAGTCAAGATCCTGATCTCTCCGATAGGTCGTTCACAGAAGACCGTCTTCACTTTAGTATCTCTGGGTTGGTGGCTGACATGATGGATGAAAGGCCCTGCCGAGGCATAGCTAAAACAGGAAACCTGCAGGGACGCTTTTAGCGGGGCTTAAGTGACGTATCGTGTGCGCCAGGCAAGGCCGGTTTTTAGGCGTCTACAAATTCGCGTAGATCCGATTTCTCTTACACACATGTTCCTACCTTGACTCCTACATCACTCGCATAGAGTCGGTATAGAAACTATCATTATGTCTGTCTTGGAGATGAATCGCTAGCCACGCTGCACATTCACGAGACCTCACTCCTACTCACTGAGTGACACATGGCGTGTCCAACCACGCCGTTCTCGATCCCAGCCACCAGATAATACTTCTCTGCGTTTTTTCTTCAAGGAATAGCAAAGAACCAGAGATGCCTCGATCCAAATCTTCCAAAGCTTCCGAACTCGACCGCTCATGGGTTGTAGACGACGCTGAAAGCGAACATAGCAGCTCCAGCATCGAATACCCTGAATCCTCTTTTCAACCTTCCATACGCCCCACACGCAGAGCGAAAGGAAAATCTGTACCAGCAAGAGACGAGCACGATCATGCACCTTCAAAAGAGAGGATGTCGAAAAGCAACGGGCAGCCTTCTCCCAGATCAAGGGCATCACGCAGACCCTCCCATACAACAAAAGAGCCAGAACTTATTATGCCTTCTATCCATGAAGACGGGGTTGGCGAGTCGTGGGTGATGTCAAATGCTGCGCAGTCCAGACAATATGCAGGAACACCGAGAAAGCGTGCATCTAGGAGTGGTACGCCCGTGGACCCGCCGCAAGCTCCTAAATTGCAGAAGTTCGAACCTGGATCGCGATTCAGAGTCCAGGATAATCGCAGCAATGACCAAGACTACGGCCTTGACAAGATGATCGAAATTTTCTGGGCCGTTCTAAGTTGGATCTCAGACCTAGCTTTCAGTGCTCTCCGACTCCTAAGATGGCCCTTGATATTGATTTGTGCTCTCTTCTTCCTCAGCGTACTCCTCCAAATCACCCAAAGCTTTGTCATGAATAGGGTCTACTCTACGCTCTCCCCATTCTGCCGAGTCCCCGGAGTATCGTTGCTGAATCTGGAAGTCTGCGAGGGCGTGTCTTCGTTCGGCAAAACCAAAGTGCAGCCGAATGCCCCGGTCGAGTTTGATCGTCTCATGAGCACTCAAAGCCAGTTTGAAGAGATCCTGGCGACCAGCACCAACGCCGTCTCACTTCCCTTTGATATGAAGCGCAGCGAAACAAGCATTCGTGACCTGAAGACGGTCGTCAAATTTAGCAACCTAGCTGCAAAGCAAGAACTCGCGCTCGAATTCGACGGCTTCATCGAGACCGCCCGCCTCGCCTCCTTCGACCTGACGCGATTCAACGGTCACGTCGGCCGCGCCGTCGATAGCGTCATCAGCATCGACCGCTGGACGACCCGAATCCTCGACGACATCGAGCTCGCGAGCCGCTCCCGCGGCCTCCTCTCCACCCTCCTCTTCCCCTTCAGCGCCGCCCATCGAACCACCGAATCCGCCCTCCTCGACCAATACATCAAACACACCTCCCTTGTCTCCACCGAGATCACGCGCCTCACGGCCGAAGCCCAAGCCCTCCTGCACACCCTCAACAACCTCGAAGACCGCCTCTCCGTCATCCACGACATCTCGATGCGCGAGAACGTCGCCACCGCTCAGAACCGCGAAGACCTCCTCGCACACCTCTGGACCATGCTCGGCGGGAACCGCTCCAAGCTCTCGAAATTCAACGAGCAGCTGAAGCTGCTGCGGGAGGTCGGCGAGTACCGCAAGACGGCGCACGCGCACGTGGCCAAGACGGTGCTGAAGCTGCAGGCGATGGGCGCGGAGCTGGAGGAGCTGCGGGAGAGGGTGGGCAGCGCGGAGGTGGCGAGGGACGCCGGGTACGGGGTGCCGCTGGAGGTGCATCTGGAGAGTCTGAGGAAGGGGGTGGAGAGGCTGGAGGAGGCGAGGGGGAGGGGGAGGGAGGTCGAGGGGAAGGTTGTGAGGGGGGTGTTGGATAGCCCCCGGGCTGCTGGGCATTTGGTGGATGGGAATGGGGAAGGGGAGGAGGATGTTAGGAGGATCGAGGCTGGTGGATGAATTGAGATGGGGTCACAGACAAAGTCCTGAGGTGGGAAGCATATGAAAGAAATCTGTTCTATATCTTGAAATTTGGTTGGTTGGTTGGTTTGTCTTTGGATATTGGACGAAGAACATATATCAGGGCGAACATCATTGGATGCGATACGATACGATACCCTTTGTTACGAAATTTCATGAGAGAGCGAAGCCACATTTTGGAAAAGGGGAGCTACCTCAGGTAGCTATTCCGAAAGGAACAGGGTCTGTCTGTCTGGAATATTATGCCAGCTCGAAGCCAGCTGGCTTTTCAATTATTACCTCCTCCATCAAACCGTTGATTAGGCAGACACCGCGCAAAAACAAATGTTTCAATATTTCACAGAGAGAGCTACCTTATCCATAACACTCCCCGCCCCAATCGTTTCGATGACGGCCCAGTAGGTCGACACTGTTTCCTAGAGTCCCTAAGCCGCCACGAGTGTCCGAAATTCCAATGTATGTTATCTTCTGTGCCGGACCGGATCTGAAAACCATATATATATATATATACATCTCAGCTAAAGACTGAGCGAGGGAGGGAGAGGTTGCAAGGGCATGCGAAAAGCCAGAAAGCTAGAAAGGCTGGCTGGCTGGCTGCGAGGCCCGAATTGAAGCACGCGACATTTTTCGTGACCAGCGTCTGTCTCGCCTACAGACAGTGCTCTGTTTCGCCAGACAAGCTGTGTATGTATGCTGGAACGGCATTGGTGATATTGGCAGGGAGGGAGGCAGGAACAAGGTGGGGCGGAAAGGCAAAGATTAGATACCTACGGTCAGGTAGGATGACGACGGAAGGGAAGGAGGTGTTTCCAAGGTTTTCTTTCCCGCGAGGAGGGGGAAATCACGGGGGAGTTGGGGATTTCCAGAGGGAGAAAGGGATTCGAAAGGAAGGCACGCAGGGAAAAGAGGAAGGAGCGATAGAATAGGGCAGTGGGAGAGTCACCGCTGGATTGTCCGGGCCGGCGGGTTTCTGGAGAGTAAGAACTCTCGGTGCAAACGGCAGGGATCAAAGGGTCTCTTTTTTTGAGATTGTCGGCGGTCAACAACTTCTTTTCGGAAGTGTCTTCATGAGACACTTTGGGACAATTTGGTAGTTTGGAGAGAAGTTGAACACGGCTAAGGTGACGCTGATAGAACTTTTCAAGGTGTTCGTTCATACTGGATTGCTGTTACTAGGCTTTCGCCTGTATTGAAGGTTCACTGCAGACGTGTAGTAAGATTAACGGATTTCTTTCTTTTGCCGGGGAAAGAGGAAGGAGCAATGGGGATGGCGCCGGGCGCATAGGCGGAATACCCGCCGACCTAAGAGTCACGTGGATGAGGACCCGCAGGGTTCCGGGGCATGTGACGGTGGGCTTGTTCGGGCGGAAGTAATCAATTTGATTCTGCCGCGATATTGTCGTTCTCGGTAGGAGCTGCAGGCTGGAAGTAGTCCGCGTGACGAGCGAAGGGGAACGGCGACGCGGTTTGGGAGAAAACAAGAGGATTGAACATCGAGGAGAAGGAATACCAATGGCAGGATGAAGTGGTGAGTGGCAAACCTGTATATGGAGCGCCCGTCGAGGCGCGTGACTTCCGACGACGTATGACCGGGTGATATCCGTTTGGGGCAAATGGTGCTAACCAATTGGACAAGATCCACTCAGATCTTTGCCGCATTCTCGAGCGGTGAGCTGGCACTATTGGTAGGTGTAACCACAGATTTCCCTTTCGAGGCAGCGTCCAAAAGAAATTGCGAACATGACATTTCTTCAGAGGAGAGATCATGGAGCTTTGTCAGCCACCGTGGACTATCAAACACCTTCCGGATCGTAATATGCAGAGTGGATATCATTTATTCCAATCAAACCCTCCCAATACTCGAACAAGTCTTGCAATTGACGCCCACCAGATTAGCAGGAGCCTGAGAGCGTATGTTCAAAAGTGCAAACCCACCGTGCCCGCTATGCAATGAATCGCAATCGTCATTTCCTAGAAAGCTCAGCACAATTTTGGTGGCAATAGAAGGTAGGCAGGCCGGTATGTCTCCGTAATGTGATTTGATCTGGAAGCGAGATAAATAAGCGACCCCACAATCCGTCCCGACACTTCCTTGAGATCTGCGAAACGTCGGAGAATTGGTGGGCAGAGAAATGTTCCTAATGCGGAGAACCCGGATGCCTCAAACGTCGTCTCCTGCATTGAATTTCTCGAGATATTGTCTTGCATCGACTACTGCTGCCTCGATCATTGGACATCGTTACTGGCGGGATGGAGATCGTAGACTGAAACGGTCCCTGCCACATTTCGCCCGTCAGCAGAGCAGTGTGAACCGAAACACCCATTGCGACTGTGGTAGCACAGACTGATGCATTAGTCGGCTGCATGCCCTCGCCTAGCGGCCCAGATGCAGCGAGAAAGGGCAGATTCCTCACGATACCCACAACCCTTTAGGGACTGAGATCGCGCCAAATTCGTTGGAACCTTGGATCTGGGTAGTATCGGAATAATTTCATCTTGCAGCATATCCAGGACTCTGCTCGAAGGGCCGCTGGGCCCAGACCACGCGCAGCTGCATGAAAGCATAATTTTTCTTGTCTTGTATTTCTTGAGCTGCCTCTTTGCAGAGTCGATCAATATGTTCCAGCGGCCACTGATTGATTCGTGAGAACGGCGCGAGACTAAGGGCCTTCAACCCGCTGTTATTCTGGTCCGTGAGAATGATCTGCATCCAACGGCCAATGTCTTTGTTGTGCGCGTCTCCGGGCCACGTGTTGAGCGGGAGTTTATAGATGTATTCATTGATATTGGTGAAGCCTGTGTGTCGCAATAGGTCGTCCGTCCGGTCGTTGTAAGCTATGGACCTGCTGGCAGCCTGTGTCGCCTGTACCAGGTAGTCGTACCACATCCATAATTTGCCGTGCTTGGGGTACGGGAGAGTTCTGCCGTCTGGTCCCTCGCAGTAGGGCTGGTAATCGATTTCAACTTGCTCGAACCAGCATCCCGGTCGCAAATGTCGAAAGATCTTGCCGTATAAGTTTGGCCAATTAGACACGCAACCACAGGCCAGTTGCAGGTGTATGAGATCGAAGGTGGATTCGCCAAAAGACCATGGACTCTCGTAGTCGATGGGCCAACGAAGCTCCACGTTGGGGTAGGTCACTTCCGGGCCCATACCTGCGATATCGATTCCAATGAACTCGGTGTCTCTGAATCCGGACGCGGCCATACTGTCGCACCAAGCGCCTGTTCCTGCGCCAACATCGAGGACGCGCGTGCGGTCATAGGGGGTAGAAGGTCGTGGGTTGAAGGGAGCATTGCAAAACCGCTTATGACGCGCAATGTAGAGTAAATGATGCACTATGTCCAGCCTTTCCATTTCTACGTTGTCGCAAGGTTGCATAGATAGACCTAACCACGTCGGTAAACAGTACTGGCCATGGTCGCAAGAGAGATACCTTGTCTGAAGCCAGGATAAAGTCGGCCATTTTCTTGTACGTCTGGGTAGGGGCGGCTGCAATTTTCCATAAGACGAGAGCGCTCAAGATTTACCACAAGCAAGCTTACCCGTCGATTGCGCCATTGAATGACATCTCTGTGGCCTGCGCCAGCCGTGAAGCCTTTCTTGCACGCCAGGGACAGACAAGAGTTGGATAGGCAGGCCACCAATGTCAAGAGGGGGAAATCGAACGAGAAGTGCAACAGATCGGCCACCCCAGCATCAGGAGAAGAGAGAGACAAACGAAAGCCCTGGGGGGGGAACAAGGCGGTCACAGGCGGAGGATGAAGGGGAGAGAGAAGAGTGAACAGAGAGTTGGGTAGGATTGCGGTTGTGTGTTGGCGGAGGTTTCATGGCAGCCTCCGCGAGTTCGTGGCTCCGTCCGCTCCATAATGACAGCTGGGGCTCACTGGGTAATTTTTGAGGGCGACCAGGATGCCCTGAAGCTTTTCAGGGTCGCTAGCAAGCCCGCAGGTCAGCCGCCCGCTCCTTGGCTCCCACCGTGTCGGGACCATATTACTTCTTCCTCGGCGATCCACCCGCCAGGAAACAGCTGGCCGCTAAGGTGTTTCAAGGCCTGCTACCGGCTGGGAGTCGCCCTAGCAGCTAGCCCGTGGGGATGACCCAAGCGGCGTCATTAGCCCCTGCCCACCCTGACCGGGTCTGGAATCCCCCCTAACACACCCCCCCATCCCGGAATTTACTCCCACCCAACTCCCTTCCATCGATCTTGCTCCAATGCTGACTAGCCGGCCGCCTGGACACTGTCGCACAATACTGCCCCCGGGGCCCAATATCGCTTGTCTTCTCCAGGGGGGCGGTGTCGTGGAGGGCCAACGTTGCCGGCTTCGACCGCTCCCTTCGTTTTACCCCCGCCGTGCCACGAAACCATGGAGCGTCAGGCTGCCCATTGGCCGGGGCCGCCGGCGAGCGTTAACCGGAACTTGACCATGCCTTGCCCCTCCTCGCTGCCATCATCATCGTCGAGCACTGCATTCATGTGCCACCGGCTCATCGTTGGTGCGCCGTGCGCTTGGGCATCCGCCTACAGGCTACAAGTGGCCCGCCGTGGTTGGGATTCTGGGAGATGATGTTGCTGGCGTTCCGTGAGCCAGTAGCCTTGGCCTCACCGCAACAGTGTTAAGCGAGGTCGCACCGGCATCAATTCCAGCGCGGATGGACAAGAACAGTCATCTGTGGAAGAAGGACGAACCTCGACGAGGTCTCGCTCGGAGAATTTCTTTCTCGCCTTGTGCAGTGTTCTTCGCATCTCCCCACTTCCAGAAACGGGTCAGGCCACCGGCGCTCGTGCAACCGTTTAATTATCACGACAAGGCCCGGTAACGGTTCCGGGAGTCCACCCTGGTAATGGGATATGCGCCACGAGCTCCAGTCTCGACTTCACTGTCAAACGCAACACAATCTCACGAGGGAGGCACCACAAAGTCGGAGCGATGCACGGTCACTTGAACTATTCTCCGCTTCATCGGCGGTGATGCAGGCTCTATCAAAAGGTTCGTGACATCGTTCGAGAGATCTCTGGACAATGCTGCCATCTCCAGGGGAGACGAATAGGAGTCAGCCCTCCTCCCTCGGCGAACGAGACGGTATTCCCATTTAGGCAGACTCTCTATTTAGAGGCTGCATAGGCTTTCCTCGTCTCCAGCAGCTTGGGAGCTACTGGCTGGCTGGATGGGGGCCATCGTGCCGACTTGGTTCCGACAAAGTGCAGAAAGCCCCCTCGTTGGGAAATCTCCCATGTATCCTGATGCATCTACACGAAGCCTTTCGCGAGCGGTGAACTCAATCGTAGTTACGAGCAGCGCCGGCTCGCCAAAGGTCCGACGCCTATGCTTTCGAGTGGCGCGCCCAAGAGACGACAAATTCCTACCCCAACCAAGGGAGGGCGTGACCTCACCGAAAGCCGGTACTGCGCATTATTATATCGACCATGGCATGCATGAGGTCTCGGCGCCATTATTGCCTCTGGGAACTAGCCTGAAGCAGGTCAAGTCTTCCGCCAGTCCGTACCGAGAAGCTCGAGCGTCCCCAAATTTCTCAAAGTGGATGGACCTTGGACATTTAATCGCGCCACATTCGGCGGTCAGCGAGTCACAAGAGGGATACTCGAGGGACTTGAGGGACACTATGATGGCGTCGCCCGTCGTCACGGTAACAGTAAGCATGTGAAAGGCGTGTCGAAAGGCTCGGAGGGCTGGAAAGTAGTGCGTAGGCAAGTCGGCGTCAGATGCTGGGATCAAGAAATCTGGAGTTGCTCGAGGTTCAACAAGCTTGCGACATCAGTCATTGTTGCTGGGGGAAACTGTCAACGCCTTGGGCATTAATGTAATTCCTCGGCATGATGCTACCCCCAGGCTTGCGATGAAACTTGAAAGATTTAACCACGATGCCGATCATAAATTGATATCACTATTAGGATTCCTGCCCCTGCTCAACTACTGATCACGCTAGCCCTTCATTGTTCCAGAAGAAGATGTATCATTCCCTGTTTCTCTCTTGTCTCAAAGTCATTTTGCATGGCATTCATTCTATCCTCTTTCGTGTTCGAGACATGATGATCCCCAGTTGAGCAGTGCAGGTTTGGCCAGGCATATATGGCGAGATCTGTCACCAAGGGTGCCCGATCGGAAAGTCTAAAGCCTAGAACAGCCAATTCCGTTGACATGGGAGAAAGAGTTACTGTGGTATAGTCATAGCGTTGCCCATCAGGACAATCTCGGCAGGATTGAATCTCCTGAACATGTTTGCAGGCGGCTGTAGGACGTAGTTACTCAGGCGGCACACTTCAAGCCCTAATTGCCAAAATCGTCATTTGCACGTTTGGGGAACTCTGTCCCCTCGAACCCAGATTTCCGTCGCTCTCACCATGTCCCCCGGAACGGCGCGACCTAATCTCAGGCTCGTAACACACATTGTCAAAAGGTGTTTGATGTCTAGCCGGCCAGGGTCACCCCCAAGATGGCATAGAACCCTACGCTCAAAGGCATTCATAAGTATCATTTCCATGTCATACTCTCTCTTTTGACCAAGACCGGGAACGGAAAAGGCATTCCATTAACTTCTCTTTTCCGAGACATTTCAAGGCACCGGAACCGTATGGAATTCGCTTGAGTCTCTTCCTGGAGTTCCATGTTAAAGGCAGCTTGAGAAGCAGACGATGGCTCCAAGAACACTAACCCAACAAGCTTCTGCATCCCCATCGCGTAATTCAGAAAGCTACATCTACGAGATTTTGCCCGTTGAAAATGCTTTGGCGGTATTGACATCTTCCGACGAATTGCTTCTAGTTGATTGTCAAACTCTACAGACGCGTGCGAGCCTCTCGGAGATCCCCAAAGGTGTCAGCTGTCTCTCGGTTGCCGAGCAAGACGGCAGATCAGCAGCCTGCTCCGGCCGCGATGGGTCTATAATTTTCTTCGACTTGAGGTCTCGGAGGCACGTTCGCCGTTTTGTTGCTGGTGAGCAAATCTTCTTTGGTAGTGAACATGTGTTTTGATGCAATACTGACCTCCGACTCTACCTTGTAGAAGCTAATAGAGCCATCACGGCACTTGAGTGTGATACGGACAACTTCCGTACCGCCGCAGGCACCGAGCTAAGCCAGTCTCAAGCGCTCGTCCATCTCTGGTAAGCGTCCATTCGTTTACTTTCCTGCTGTGGCTTCTTATCGTTGTTGCGATAGCGATCAGTCTATACCCCTAAACTATGTCATAGCTTTCCATTTTGTTTCACGTTGACTTGCATCTTTCACCGCTGTCTCCCAAAAGGTAGTCAGACGAGGCTTGCATTAGCGGAACCAGCATTCTGGTTCCGACATAGGCCATCCTGCAAGACAACAATCTGCACTATGCGAACGAGCTAACTCCGCGAAGGGACCATCGTAACGGCAAAATGCTTTGGGAGAGCCGGGAGAGCCACAACGACGATCTAACGCAACTTAAGTTTCATCCTTCGCGTCCAGACTGCCTCTTATCAGGAGCCACGGATGGCTTGGTCAATGTGTTTGATGTTGGAATTTCAGACGAAGATGATGCCCTGGTGCAAGTTATCAACCATGGCTCTGTCCACAAAGCTGGATTTCTTGGGGATAACGCAATTTTCGCGCTCAGCCATGATGAAAACCTGGCCATTCACCCTGTCAATACAAGAGACGAGGAGTCAATTGAGCCCAATCCCGTTCTTTTTGGTGATCTGCGACCTAGGCTATCATGCAACTATGCCATTGACGTTCTCCGGCTAGCCCAGGGGACATTTCTTGCGAATGGCTGTCACAGCGGGTAAATTCCCAAGCAGATTTTGAATGATTCTCGTTTGCTGACGTACCCAAAGCGATCAGTGCGTCAATCTTGTGCCGCTGGTTTCGAGCCCGCTTTGGTCTTTGAACCAATCAGGTGGCCTCGTGATCCCAGGTGCCCATGGAGATGAAATTGTCAGAACCATCTACGTCGACGAGAAAGCTGACACAGTATTCACGGGCGGAGAAGACGGAATGATAAGAGTGTTTGGCCCGGCAGATCAAGAAAAGATCCCTGAGAGCCCTTTGTCGGCAAGATCCGGCACGAGAGGAACCGCGGCCAAGCAGAGATACAAGCCTTATTGAATGGAGCCCCCCAAAGCCTAAACAGTCTCCATTGTGCGCACGTCAAACAGTCTGCGTCAAGGGTCCGGCCTACAATTAATTCCTGAACAGGGTGCTACAGGTCGCCTGAAGCTCTCCATGTCAGTTTCATTCCCACCCCGCAGCAAACAACCAATGGCCATCCAACGTGTCTTGTCTGTCATTTCAACTTCAGGGAGAAACCTTAAAATCACCTGTCCACCTAGTTTTGAATGCACAGTGTCGGCATCCTGTGAACATTTCCTAAGGGATCCGAGTCGGTTTGAGCTTTCCGTCCCGCTTCCCGTCCCGTGGCCACATGACACTTTGGTAAAAGTCTGGCGAACATCACGGCCATAATCTCTTATCGCCGACTCTGTATGACAGAATAGGAAATCCTTCCGCCTTCGTTTTAAGATCTACATATCTAAAGCTCACTATTGACGAGGCCGTGCGAGCCATCTCGTCTTACCAGTCGCCAGGATTGGACTTCTATCTTCCAGCATTCAACACCGC
The DNA here is from genome assembly GCA_021030945.1 of Pyrenula aspistea. Taxonomy (NCBI): domain Eukaryota; kingdom Fungi; phylum Ascomycota; class Eurotiomycetes; order Pyrenulales; family Pyrenulaceae; genus Pyrenula; species Pyrenula aspistea. The sequence continues at coordinate 57,140 of JAGFML010000121.1, forward strand.
TGCAGGGCCCGTTCGATACGGCAACCTTCCTCGCTCCCCACATTCATGGCATTCCAGTCTACTGCTCGCTGGGACTCAGTACCATTGGTCTCTAATCACTGTGAAGTGGCGTCCGAAACTGTCAGCCCGTGCGATTGATAACCATCCATCACCGTGGCAAAATGATAAACGATCGCCAAAATCTAGTCTTAATCTTCTGCCACAGTACTGTCACATCGCAAAATAACCATGTTCCCATCGACCCATCTCGCCTTTTCGCTCCCATCTTTACAGCTCCTCGCTGCTACAAATCGTATGCGCATGACAAAAATCGACGATCTCGCTCTGTCCAAGTTTGAGGCTTTTTCATATTATCAGTCAACGGGGACGACATTACATAGGAAAGTGGAAATAAAAGCATTAACAGCACCCTCGTTCTACATTACAAGTCACCTTCAGTCTCACCTACGCCGAGACGTATCAGCAGTTAACCACAATAAATTGCCTAGCAGTGCGGTTAGGAGGTGATTGTCGTGACTATTGGCCACAGTCCTGGACGCTGGTGTCGAGACAACGAAGAACTTGAGCCCCAAATGCTACCATCAGTGGCAGTACGTTGATCTAGAGCCGCTTTGTATTGTTTAACAATTGAGGGAGAGGTCCCAGAGAGATGTTGCAATGATGAGAATTTTGAATACCCTGTTCTCACAACACCCGACGCTCTTCGAATTGCGTTTTCCAGCGTTCGGGCGCACGAACTATTCTCAGGCACAACCATAGAAACAATGCGCAAGTTGAGGACACCACTCAACTTTTACGCCTTGTTTCCCCGTTTTGAACCGAAAATGTAAATTGCATCACCGAATACAGTACAATGTTTACTCGATTGCCTTACTACCTTTGTTTTCCCCTAAATCCTTGGTACCTCTTCATAAAAAAGTCCGGTCACCCGAGCTAGCTGGCTCCATGAGCCCTGTCCGTCTCTCTACACCATGGCCATGAATCTCGTCGCATGAAGAGCAGGACAACCCCTCGAGCGCGTGCCGGCTCCTTTTCCCCTACCTTTCTTCTTCCTCATCCGCTCCCTAACGATGCACCTGAACCCACAGCTCGCTGATTTATTCATCATTTGCATAATTATACCCGATCTCAAACGGCCCGCTCGCCGTGCACCACTCCCCCGTCCCGTCCGAATACGGCGCACACGAAATCACCCCGGTGCTGCTCAGACTCACCCCCGCCTGCGCAAACTGATCTTGCACCTCGCCGTTCGCCCCGGGGAAACTGGGTCGTCAAAAAAACAGCGTCAGGCCCCTCCATCACTCATTACTTTTAAGCTCTGAAGAAAGGAAAGGGCTGTTAGGGCAAAAAAAAAAACACTTACGTATACGCACACTCAAACTCATGCCTGATGTTGAAGCTGTCCCCGTCGATGAGGAAGCTCGTCACCATCGATTCCCAGCAGTTGATCCAGACGTCCTCGCTGACGGAGCCGGGGCCCGTGCGGTTCGGGTCGGCGGCGACGTCGCGCCAGCAGGTCACGCCGTAGGGCTGGTGCGGGGTGGAGGAGTCGGCGAAGTCGAAGATGATGGAGGAGTGGGTCGCGGTGGAGTTGTAGGCGCTGAAGGTCTGGAAGTTGGAGATGGTCCACTGCCCCTGGGAGGGGCAGGGGGGTTGGGCGAGGGTGAGGAGGGGGAGGGAGAAGAGGGAGAGGAGGAGGAAGGAGAGCATTGTGGGAGGGCAGTGACAGGAGGGGAGTTTGCGTTGGCTATGGAGATGGATAATTTCGAGAGCGGAAAGAGAGGTCAGAGAGAGAGCCTTCAATGCAATTCAAGAACAGGAGGAAGGAAATGTTGTCTTTATGCCTACCGTGCTACCAATCTTTGCACTCTTTTGAAGGCTCGTCTGCAAAATGAGCTCCCTCGCAAGTTGCTACCCTTCAGCATCTAGACTCGCGTGAGCCGCATGCATACGAGCCTCCAAGAAAGCCGGACATCACCTTGCATGGGTGACATTATGATATATGGCACTAGAAGCCCACTAGAAGGTGAGATCTAGTGATTTTAAATTGCAACTCCTCTAGTGCTGTTGAGGTAGCAACGTAATCAACCAGGGAGAGCGCGCGAGAAGTTAGCCAGAAATTTCCCCAGGGATTTCCTTCGTTCCGGCATCTTGGCAAGTAACCCCCTCCCCACGAGGGCCATCAGGCGATATCGGGGGCGGAAAACAGTTTAGTTTGGGGTAGCCTCTAGGGGGGATCCAAGCACTAGAGTTAGGGTGTTTCTCGCTTGAGCAAGGTTATATCAGGGACCCAGGTCTACTTTTCAAGCTTTTACCATCGCCCCTTTTGAGCTGAAATTGGGTTCTTTTGGACCAAAAACTCAAGTTAAAGTCAAAGCTTGTGGAACCGTCGGGCCGCGGTTGCGACATGAGGCTGGTATTTTGACTCCCCCGGTGTCCGCGTCCAGATTTCAGCCAGTCAACTTGGAGAGGTTTGGAGTCGTGTTCGAGAAGAAGGAAGCTTTGATCCAGGGACGGTATCGGGATATATCAGGCGGAGCTGGAAGAGATGGGAATGGTGTGAGAAAGTGAAAAGTGGGACGGAATGTTATCGTCAAAATGAGCAGCTCGAAGAATGCAGACGCGGTACAGGAATGGGATGGGGATACATAATGGCCAAATGGGACCAGGGTTCATTTCATAAGAAAGATCGGGTAGGTCGTAAATACAGCAGGAAAATCATGTCAGAAGATTTGTTCGTCCGTCCACTGCAGGATCAACCAAAAAGACGCCTCCCGGCCTAACTTTGCCCCGGGCTTCTGGCGAAGCCACACAACAACTTGCGTCCCCATGACAAAGAAAGCTTATTTCGAGCGTTAGATGACTAGTTACTCTTTTCCGTCATGATTACACGCAGTACGAGACTCAAACGAGCCGCCTCCAGTATCTCCCTAGCCACAATTGCCATGAAACCGGTACATTTGTTGACCCGCTGATTCTCCACCAGACATTCGGCATGGTGTAATCAATTAATTTTTCGTCCATGCGCTGTAAGAGAAATTGGATTTTGGGAGCTTTTCGACCGTCCATGGTCAGAACCGAGTGGCAAGAGGATTTTCTTTGGCAATCCGTGGTGTAATTGTCCTATCATATCGACAGCATGACGGCCATAAAAGTGGCTCGGTGCTCCCTAGAGATAAGTCTATTTAATTCCCTCTCGTCTGTTTGGATAAAGTGGTGTTTACCCTAAGTGTCAAAGCCTCAGTCTCTGTGTTCTTGAGGCCTCTGCATGCTCATTGCGCATAAACTCGCCTGTGGTTTGACTCCCGTTCTTCGCAGATTCCATACTCGAAGATGTCTCGTGCCTCCCAAAAATCCGTCCTCATAACGGGCTGCTCGGCTGGAGGAATTGGAGCTGCCCTCGCCCACGAGTTTCATAACCGAGGTCTTCGAGTCTTTGCAACTGGAAGAAATCTGGCCAAGCTCGCCGAGTTCTCCGACAAAGGCATCGAGACGATCCAGCTAGACGTGTGCTCTGACGAATCCATCAAGGCGGCCGTCGCAGAGGTCAGCAAGCTTACGGGCGGCAAATTGGACTACCTGGTGAACAACTCTGGCGGTGGTTATCACAAGGCTCTTCTAGACGCAGACATCCCCGAAGCAAAGAAGATGTTCGATGTGAATTTCTGGGCCACCCTCGCCGTGACCCAAGCGTTCGCAAAGCTGATCGTCGAAGCCAAGGGCATCATCGTCAACAACGCATCAATCGCAGCAATCACCTGCTCTCCATTCCAGGGTGTCTACAACGCGTCCAAGGCCGCAACCAAGATGCTCGGCGACATCTTGCGCCTCGAAATGGCCCCCTTCGACGTGCAAGTGGTAACCCTCATGACCGGCACGGTGAAGACAAACTTCTACGACAGCAGCCTGATGGAGCACATGGACATGCCGGCGGACTCGTTGTACAAGCCGATCGAGGACAAGGCCAACGCGGTCGCGGACGGAAGCTGGCTGGACAAGTGGATGCCTGCCGACGAATTCGCCAGGAAGACGGTTGGTGATCTGTTGAAAGACAAGCCGGCGGCACACATCTACAGAGGGTACTATTCATCGCAGCTCTGGTTTATGAGCACTTTCTTCCCGCACTCGTGGCTGGAGAGGTTCAATTACTCATTGACCGGGATTATGGAGCTGAAAGAGAAGAGGAAGACCAGGGCCAAGCAACAATAGAGAAGTGTTAGAAGCATAGACATGTGTAAGATAATAGAAACGATTCTACGAGAGGCTTAACCTGAACCAATTATTGACCATGATTAGTCTGCCTTTAACAACAGAGTGAGCCGAAAGAGAGAAACAATGTATTCCAAATACTTCATAGGAACAATATGAAGGGTAAGGGGGGTATCTAACATCCAAGCCGGGTCACAATCTTCCAAGTCCAAAAGGTACTCACTTCGCCTCCACAAGCCACGTCCAAGCAGAAAAGCGCTCTTTGTCCTCCCCAGTCTCCGAATATAAATGATCAACATCACCCACCACCACCTCCGCCTCCGCCTCCACACCCACCTCCTCCACCGCCGCCACCTCCGCCACAACCTCCTCCTCCCCCACCACCACATCCGCCGCCACCTGTCGCCATCCCGCCTCCGGCGCACGCACCGCCAGCCCCGGGGCCACCTGCGGCACCGGCACACGCTCCAGCAGCCACGCCTCCACCACACGTTCCAGCACAGCAGTTCCCGACCATCCCCGCGGACGTGGTCATGCAGCTCGGATTACAGGCATACATGCCCGCGCTCCCGCCGCTCACCCCGGGATCCACGCCATATGGCGCATAGTACGGGACGAACATGGGATACCCCCACACGTACCCGTACGTGTAATCCGTGCGGCTCGGGGGCTCTTTTCCTTCCTTCTTCGCCCGTTTCACCGCTCTCTGATAGTCCTGCATTAATTTGGCCCTCTGCATGTCGCGGACGCGGTCTCCCGCGATGTTCTCCGCGCGAACGGCGTTGTGCGCCGAGATGTGCGGGTTCTTCTCCGGGTCGGACGAGACCTTTGGGTCGTGGTAGAGCGACAGGGCGCGGGCGCGCGCCGTCCGCGTCTCGGACGATTTGAAGACGCCGGACATGTGGGACTCGCGGATGGCTTCGCAGTACCAGCAGGTGCAGGATGAATAGACATCGCCGCGCGTGAGCTTCTGATAGCGTTTGGAGGTCCATTCGAAGGCGTCGGAGAGTTTGTCTTCATCGATCTTGTCGTCGTGGTCGATGAATTCGTCTGTCATTTGGGTGAGGGAGTAGGTGTAGTAGTACGACGGAGAGAGCTGGTGAGTGTGCCAGGCTAGATCGACGTCAAGAGTGGGGACGGCGGTGTGGCCGGGGTTCTGGGCCATGATCTTGAAGAAGACGGTGTATTTGGAAATGAGGCGGGACATCGTCGATTCCAGGGCAGGCGAATGTATCCAGTCAATTTGAGACATTTTGGTGACGAAAGTCCCCTGGCGGAGGACGGCACCGACGAGGTCGAGAGCGAAAGGCGACGAATTGTCCCAATAGCGGGACATCATGCGGCGTATTGAGATACGTTCGCCTCGGAGGAGAGTTTTGGAGAAGGTCTTTGTATTTGCTTGCGTGACGACATTACGGTCTTTGAGGGCGTGTTGTACCGCGACGCGAACATCGGAGATGTCACATTCTTGGATGCGAGATTTGTGCGTGATCTCGTTGAGATCTTTGTAAAGGCCGGCTTTGATGAGACGGTTAGGGAAGAAGGGCTCATATTTCAGCTTGTTAGAATTTTTGGGTGTTTCTGCAACTCCCTTGAAGCCAAGATACGTGCCTGGCATTGGAATGTCACTCTTTAGGAGAGAATCGACGTCTTTCTTGAGCTTTTGAAGGCGCAAGGCTCCATGGTTGATATTAAAGCCGCATCCATTGCAAGTGACGCTGAAAGCTTTGTCAGCGTAGCCTCGACTTGCCTGGAATGCCTCTTTAACCAAGGGCCCAAATGATCCCTCGGTGTAGGGACATTGCACAGTTTTACCGCATCCACCACATGTTAAAGTTTTGTCACCGCGACTCTTGAGCTGATCCCAATCTAGACCTGTCTTTCCTTCGAAGTCTTGTTTGGCGACCTCTGGAGCGTTATACTCAAAGAGGTTGTTATCGATGCAGGCATCAACAGCGTTCCACGGCATTCCTGTGAGCCAGAGCGGCATCTTCATGGAGCGCAAACAATCTTCGAGAAAGCTCCGAGGATTTAACATGAAGCTATGCCAGACCATAAGGACATCTAGTGGAGGCATGTTGCTGCGGTCAAATCGCATAGTAGCTCCAGAAGAGACAGCCCGTTCCAGTGTGTCCTTAACAAAAATGTCCTCCATTGTAAAGGGTCCGCGTCTGCTGACCGGAGATTCGAGAATGCAAGTTTCGAACCATTTCTGGAAGCGGTCGACGGCTCGTGTGACATACACAGCCCATCTCTTCTCTCGAATCTTGGTGATAGCCTCATCCCTTTCGCCGGTGAATGCATCAGCCTGACTATCGTGGATGTCAAAAAGCCCATCGTTCTCGGATACCTCCTCTCGGAGATGATGGAGCGCAGTGAGCAACTTGAGATGAACAATGCATTCGTCAGTCGTAGGCAAGGCGGTTTTCTTCGAGGTTTTAACAAGGTTCAGGCGTTTGATAGAGGCCGCAAGACCATCAAGTTCCGGTTCATTATAGGACGGAGGTGGTGAGGCTTTCTTCTCACCACCAAACTCAGGAGCAAGCCCGCCTTCACCTTTTGATGGAGTCGGAGACCTGCGAAATGGATTATTGGACGACATGGTTAAGTTGCCCAAGATCAATGCATGGGCGGAAAATAGGGGGAGTAAAAGTTCTGAACGAAAAGGAACGATAGGCGGGGTTACGACATACTTATAGGCGGGACTGGTGAAGCAACAGTATAAGAGTTCAACCTAACTTCGTGTAGACGAAGCTTCCGCGGGTTTGGCTTCTCTGTGGAGGCGCAGTCATGGGGGGCCAAAAGATGGGGAAGGGAAAGAAGGGATGTTCGACGACAAGGCTGCCTTCGGCGATCATTGCAAAAACTGATTGGCCGAACACTCGTATGAGGCTGGCTCAGATAACGGCTATGCGTCATTGCACAAGCACCAGCCTTGCTATGCGGGCTTTTTCACTGGATCTCTTTGCGAGGCTGAGCTCTGATCGGCTCCTCTTGGGTGGATCCCTTGCTTTCGGGGATTAGAAGCTTTTGGCGAAGGCGGATTCCTTCTCGAAGGCCGCTAGAAGCACTTTATTACTTTTTTATTTTCGGTGGGGACGGATCTCAGTCCGTAGCCAGAGGCTGGTCCGCATCTGCACTCGCTTCTAGATATCCCCGCCAGCCTGCAGCCGGACAGAAAGTGCTCCACACAGATTCATTATCGATATCCCGTCTTTCCTCTGCGCTATTTATCTGATTGGTGATCTATATGCTCCACACTTGACTCGAATGCCCCAGACAGGCCGACCTCTTCTTGGATGCAGATCGCGTCAAGGCACACTCAGAGGACCTCTTGCGACGAGACCTATCGATAGAACAAGAACAAGACCCTTTCCCGTGCGAAGTAAGGCAAACAACCGTAAAAATGCAAGCCCATCGCAGAATATCTCTCGAGACACGAGGAAACAAGCCTTCCGAAATCATACCTCTATGGGGCAGTAAAACTATACCCAACAAAAGCGCCAGGGGTATCATTTTGCACAACATAGACTTTTCCATCCCATATGCCATTTAGAGACGCCAGTAAATCTGATCCATCAAGTGTCTGGAATGATCATTCGTCATCAAGGTCGATAATGACCGCATTAGTACCATCATTTCCCGCGTCTCCGCCGGTAGTGCTCTGCCCAGGTGTGTGTGATCTTTCTCGTCTGTTGCCATCCTGGCATTCGAACTTCATATCCCAGGTGCCGTCGGGTTTAACTTGCAAGGCTTTTGAGTCAGTTCGATTCTCTTCTTTGAGCTTCCTTCGAACATCTGTTAGAAACCCATCAATGACTAAGCTCTTGGGACGAGCGTCTTTGTGACAGATGGGACATTTCCAGTCATCTGGGTTTGTCGGCATTCCTTTATGCTGGGCCTTGCGAGTCTGTAAAAATGTATCGAGGTCAAAGCATTCTCGATGCAGACAATCTCTGCCGCGCACAGGCGTATTGAAGATTGTTGCCATGAATGGGTCAACGAGATCGATGCTGAGGTAGGGATCCACAATTGTAAGATCATCATCATCTGCGCCGGAACTGAGGCTACGTGTGATTGCTGATAAACAAGCCTCTGAAGAGAGGAACTTAGGTTGTTGTTTAACCCACGTCTCATCGGCTATCTCGATCATTTCAACAGCAAAGGCATAGAAACTTTTATTGATCTCATCCCCTTCAAGTAGGCAGGAAATCTCGATGAAGTTATGACCTTGTCGGAGAAAGGGTGTCAAGTCGAATGGAAAGTCTTTTCCAAAGAGATCTCTCTTTCGCAGATCAGGATGAACACCATTGATCTCAACAAACATCGACCTTGGCCACACGTGATCCAATACAGCCCACCTCCCCTCAACGAGGTCATGGCGAAGGTCGGAGACTTTGGCGCACCGCAGTCGAAACAAGAGTGAGCCAATGGAATATTGCCGCGAAGAAACAGTGTCACCTGGCGACGCGACCACATCCTTTACTTTCCGATTCCACTCATTCTCATAGATCTCGAATTCCCACCGGAAGTTTGGCATCTTCGCACCGAATACAACTGGTCCCAATTTGAGACCTTTTAGGAAGCGGTAAAAGCGTAGATCCGGGTTACAGATACCGCCTTTTTCGAGTTTTCGATAGGGTAGACAGTTGTGTTCTAAGACATAAGCCAAAGACTCAGCAGATGTATACTGCGGTGACACCAGCGCTTGGCTCACCGAGGTGACATGCGGATAGCTTGACATAGCCCGGGGGAGATTTATGTTGCCCAAGGCGGCCAGATTGCTCCTTAGCGTTGAATTTGGTTGGTTTGCCGTCATTGAGGTAGAGGACAAATCCGTCATTGAGTTCGACCGGTGAGCTGACATTTGGATCTGGCCTGGAGATAGTACTCCTGTCCCGCCGGCAGCTAAATGTTCATTACTATAGGGAGTAGGCAAGCCGAAGCCGGATAATAGCGCAGCGGGTGAGGCAGATGACCCTTGCACGTTTGGAGCCAAAGAAGATTGCACATATGGAGCAGATGATGACTGGGTTTGGCGGGTGTAACCTGAAGAGGGAACCTGTTGATTTGTGGGGAGAGCAAGAAATCGCCCTTGCTCAAGCGCGACTTGCGGGTTTGCTTGTTGGACCGTCGACTGTGCCTGCGAATGTTGAAGAGTTCGAGCCCAATGATCCAAGGTACGAGTGTAGCGACAACCAAGGTTATCAATCAATGACTGCTTCTGCTGCGGTGACAATGAAGAGCCTGCGAGTGAGCGTTTCACAAATTCCTCTCGATTGGTAGTGAACATTTTGTCGGTGTGTTCGCCTAGAAATGGGTTTTCTGACCTGCTGATCACACGATGGAGAGAGCGGAAAATGATGGATTGTAGAATTGGAGATGGTAGGAGCAAAAACTCTTCCATCTCCTCAACAAATAACGGATATCTTCGCCGCGAACACATTGTGGTGATTTGCTTCCACGTTTGACCCAGCCTCTGGAGGAAATTGGTGGCTTGTTGATGGCATCCATTGTAAATCTCAGAGCCCATTAAACCCACTTGAAAAGGCACTAAATAGTCCGCGAAAAAGGGAAGGCTTTCAGGAGGCAACTCTGAATTCGGCTTGATAAAGGTTGAAAGGTGTCTCAGACCTTCCACAGCATCCTTGTGGAGGCCAAAAGATCTATTGCCGTTCAATGAATCCATGTGCCGACGGCAGAACACTTGGTGCAAGCAGAGATAGAAGTAATCGCCTTGTTTGCATGCCGCTTTGAGAAGCCCGCATCTCTGCCGTTCTAAGTCTGTAAGTCTGTGCGAGCGTTGTGTTATAAACCAGTCTATATGGCAAAAAAACTGATCCAGTGGTCGTTGGGACACGGAAATTCCGCTGATTACTCTGGACTCTGTATTCCCGTTTCGATTGTCACAAGCATTTGTAGTCGAGTCTGAAGCTCGGTGAACAGTACTTAAAGAGAGAAGGTTTTGCGCTATCTTCTGGCGTTTTTGTTGTTCTTGATTCTGTTGTTCGGAATTTCGCTTTGCTGCCGCGTTCGGATGAAGACGGGAAGATGGAGAAGGTGTGATATATGAAGGCGTGGCACCTATTGATCGCGAAACTTGTAGGGAATTTAGACTCGATGGGCTCGGGATGATGTTAGATGTGGTAGAGGTGAGAGCGGGGACGGCATGCGCAGAGTATTGATTTCTCCCTTCCGCTGTCGGAGTATTGAAGTCGTTCTGGTCATCGCTGGGGGCAGGCGAAGGTAGCAGCGGGCTATGCCCATTGCGTATATCCAATCTGGTTGCTGAGCACGTAGCATTTGGGACCTGAAGGACCGTGGGGTTTGAAGATACTGTTGGATGACTCACGACTTCGAATGCAATAAATTGCTGCGGTCTGTGGTCTTCACCAGGCAATGGGTTCGGCGTGGATGTACTCAAGTTACGGCGAGGTGTAGGCCGACCAGCTATTCTTGCCACTGGTGAGGTAGCACCATTTTGCATCCATGATCTTTGGGGAACAGCGCCAAAATGCGCAGCAGTCGAGTTGGATTGGTATAAATTTTGAGCAGCAAGGTGGCTAGGTTGTTGAGAGGTCATGTCAAGGAGACGGAACACCGCTGCGAAAATCTGGTTGTGGAGACATCGACACTGTTCTTTAAGTACGCCGATCGAAGCGCGGTTTCAGCGATCGCAAATTCACCTCGTGCGTGCTGTGGCTCTATGGCTGGTGCTTGAAGCGTTCTTGTCACTAGTGAATAATCGATAGGCGGCGGCTGTCAGTCTCGACGCCGTGCCATCTGTGGGATGTGGGCGGTAGCGGTGGGAACGGAGAATAGTGGACCACCAAATGTTGTGATTCCAGCAAGGCGGCGTGAGGGCTGGATCATATGTAGACAAGATTTCATGCTATGCCTGGTAGTAGAATGGGCTACGCAAACGGGCTGATGGGCAGAAGCGAGGACCCAGTATGCAGCACACGGTGGTCTGAAGATGGTCTCGGTGCAGGACGCACGGCAGCAACGCAAGGTTCGCTTGGCGTGGGGAAAGAGGAGGCGGAAGTTTCCAAAGTTGCCATCAGGTTAGCTGCATGTCGCTGCCAGCCATGCACAAGTCTAAGCTGGCGCCACCTCAATCGCTATCGTTTTGCATTACCACCATTTCATCGTTGTTTATCATATTTTGAACTTGTAATATCAATCGTCCTGCCATTCGCCAGCCAGCGGGTCTCACCGCGTTTGAGCAAGGCTTTGCGCCGAGTTCCTCGGTCCCCTATTCTCCCATCGCATCCGCGATCACACCTCAGTCGAGCCAAACCATTTCTCGTCAAACTTCGATTGCCTTTGAAAAAGTCTTACTCACACGTTTCGTCGCATCGAGGCGATATTACAGATCATTGCGCTCTTATCACATCCGCACCAGTTCCCCCAACCCAGAGGCGTTTTCTCTCAGTGGGCGTCTTTAACTTCGGATAGGATGAACTAAGCTGTCAGATATTTACCGAATTTCAACATGAATCTTTGACATCATAAACTTCCAATTCGAGACTGGGAGAAATATGGCACAAAAAATCGGCGTGAGCCCTCCTCGAGGTGCCCGAGCGGGAGATACCCTGATGGTCATACGTGAGCCGCAAGCTCGAAGTTTTCCTTTTATTACACCAAGATTAACAATCACAGACGACTTTGACGCTCGGAGTGCCGACGAGTTAACCCTGAGGAAGGGCGATCGGATAGAACTTGTGGAATTGGACGATGGATTTGGAGATGGTTGGTATCTTGGGAAACATCTCACTTACGGCTCAACCGGTCTTTTCCCAGGAGGTATTATGACCCCTTTGTGATTAGCTCCTTTTGATCAACTCGTGTCTAATTTCATGAAATTGTAGTATACACCGCCTTGGCGCCGAATATGCAGAACCAGCAAACATTCCCACAAAGTGCTCAACCGGCCCCACCATCATTACAATCGATCACCCATGCGTCTAAAAACTCGGTATCATCACAGGATGCTACACCTCAACCATCGCGACATCCCAGCACCGTGGGACCTTCGAAAACCGATTCTGCGAACCAAAGTCAGATGGTGCAGTCACCAGGCGATGTAAATCGATCAAATTCGATCCGAGCGTCCTCTGCATCCTCAATTCCAAATATCCAAAGAAGCATCAGTGAGACCATCGGGACTACGAAAAGTGGCGAAGACAGTCCTGTTATGAATGAGACGTTAAGTGTTATTGACGAGCACATCACAGACCTGAGTACTCCGCGCCATAGCGTCTTAAAAGCGGACTTGCAAGTTCCAAATGATTCCGCGAGTGAGTATAGCAGCCACATCGAGGGTCGACTTTCGTTTTTGGAAGGGGCAGAAACGGATGAAGAAGACGGCAGACTCAGTGAGCTCGAGGTAAAACAGTGGGATCACAAGCAGACAGCTAAGCATCTGCGACAAGTGGGTGTTGAAGAGAAACACTGTAATATATTTGAAGAGCAGGAAATCACTGGCGAGGTCCTGTTGGAGATGGATCAAAATTTCATCTTCATGAAAGAAATGGATTTTGGGGTGATGGGTCGAAGATTGAAAACCTGGCACAAAATCCGTGCGCTTCAAGAGGAAGTCAGAGGTCCAGCTCGTTATGCAAGGAAAGGTTCTCCAGCTCATTCTGGGCAAGGGGGTTCTGTGGATAGCAGTGACCGAAGTCAAAGTCGAGTACCTGGGGGAGCACTTTTGCCAAGGATTCCTTCCATCAACCAGCACTCTGGGCCCGGGTACAGGCAACCTCGCTCGAACACCATGTCTCACATCGAAAGTACCAGTCTCGAGAAATTTGCGCCAAGCATCCAGACGCAATACCCTCCCAGTGCCAGCACTACGTCCTCGCGCCAAGCTGCCGGTTCGCCATTATCGCCATGGCGTCCATCAGCTCCTGAGAGCCCGTCTCGACCTTCAGCAGCATCCATTCGAGAGATGCACCATTCCCGCCGCCATTCATCGATAGATGTTACCAATTCACCTCAACTTGACTCAGCTAAAAGCTCTGTGAACAACTTGCAAGCCAACGCGGCCCACAAGAAACAGTCATCGTTTGACAGGAATTGGTCTATGACTAGCGCCGGCCAGTCCCTGATGGCACCCGCTTTCAACAACTTTTTTTCGTCTACCGGCTCGCTCAGACATAACCGGGCGCCGTCTGGAGGTACTCAGATCACGTCGATTACCCCAGGCTCACCACCGCAAGGGCTGTCAGATGACCTTGAAAGAGGATATTTCTCCGGACCAGAAGTCGACAGCCGAAAGACTCGTAATGTTCTCAAGAAACGCGACAGCGCCGTCAGCCCCAGTCACTCGCGCCAGTCCAGCATGCTCGAAGATTCGAAGCGGAGTATAACTGCAATGAAGCGTCAATCACGCTTTGGCAGTGCTGATTCGATCCGCGATATTGTTCCCTTGGTAACATCCCCTGCCTCCAAGGCATATCATAGCCACAATTCTATCAAAGGTCGGTTCAGATCAAATTCGATTAAAAGTTCGACCGCCGCCCCGAAAAGTGGGTCTTCCCCGACAGTAACCAATCTCGAAGGCACTGCCCCAGTCTCCCCAAAGGCGGATAGCGAGCGCTCAGGCACTTCATCTCCACTGAATGCTATCACCGATAAAGTCAACGCTTCTCGTCGTGCTATGGGCCTCCGTGCAATCTCCGACGCGGTGACCGGGTCTGAGAAGGCTTATGTAGCGTCGCCCTCGTCCATACCTTCACCTATTAAAGAGAATCTTCAATCGCCCACGAGGAGCTCCTCTACTACTCCTTCCCAAAATTCAAAGAGTATTGAAAATGACAACGCTGACTCCTCGTCAAAGAATACCGAGAGTGCCGGCCTGCCTATGGCTCCTGGTCAACCTCACCGCAACAGGACCAAATCAAAGAAGGAGACCAGCGCTTACATCCGTGGACTTGAGAAAAAAACCCCAGCCGAACAAAGAGAAGGCTGCGATTATTCTGGTTGGATGAAGAAAAAGTCCAAGGGAGTTATGGCTACGTGGAAACCACGCCTCTTTGTGCTCCGCGGCCGGAGACTCTCATACTATTATTCTGAAGATGATACAGCGGAAAAGGGCGTTATCGATGTTTCTCACCACCGGATTCTCCGGGCTGATACAGATCCATTGACGACCCTTCATGCAACGATCACAGGCGCAGCGTCATCTCCTACATTCCTTGGTGGTGACAAGTCAAACGTATCTAACGCTGAGAATAGCGGGCAGCCACTGAGTGCGAGCTCAAAAGCTCAAAACCGTGGCGCTGATGCTCCATTTTACTTCAAACTTGTACCCCCAAGGGTAGGCTTACCCCGCGCCGTTCAGTTTACGAAGCCAGCAACGCACTATTTCCAGTGCGAGAATCTAGCGGAAGGTCGTAGATGGATGGGCGAACTTCTGAAAGCAACAATCGAAAGGGATTTAAACCAAGGCGTTGACACGACCAACAAGCAGAAAACTATCACGTTAGCAGTGGCAAGAGCGCGCAAAGAGCGACCTCCGGCCTTGATGTCCGATGATACTACCGATATTGTTGTCTCTGGACCAAAAAGCGATGGAGATACTGGACTCAACATCCTCGGTATGAATTTTGACCACGTTGACGAGGAAGACCATGTCAATGGAATCTCTCACAAGAAAATGAACAGCCTTGATGTCACTACGTCGAATAATGAACGACCAAGATCGGCCCAGTCCCTGGGAAAGGAGAACATCCGGAGCATGACGAGCGATGCTTGAGCTGCTGATGAGTCTTATGTTATAGCTCCAAGACAGAGGTGTTTCCTTTTTTAACCTTATCCAAAAGATAACTCCCGCCGAGTCTTTGTTGGGTACGGTCAAAATTTCTCTGCGATGTCATGTTTTCTGATATTTATGCCTACTTATACCCGCTGCAGTGACCAAGTAACAATTTCATACATACAGTTCTTGATGCTCAATATTGGTCTTATTGGTGGTTCGTCTTCTGAAATTTGGTAGATACCTAATACATGTGTCAAAAGCTGTTATCAACCATTGAGATGGATTTCTTGTCTGTGTTTTTGCCTCGAGTGAATGTCTAACACCTCGAATAGTCGCCAAACTTATGCTCCACGAAACTGCCATGTGACCAGACTTCGTTTTCTTAGTCTTGAATCCTTAGAGGGGCAGAGCATTATGACGTTGACAATCAAGCAGGCACGTTCAATAGCATCGCAGCATTGCTAGCCGTTTTGCCCAACATGTTTCCTCAGGAGCCAAGCCATCCCATTCATGGTCTCTTCCGACCATCTCTCTGTCTGCTTCAGGCTTGGAAAATAGCTCCAGAAAAGATGCGGCATCCCCGGATACACCGTCATCTTTGTCTCTCCGCCACACTCTTCCCTCAACACTTGCTCATAGATCAGCGAATCATCCCTAACCAGGTCCAACCCGCAGATGTCAAAGTACGTCCTCGGCAACCCTTGATGCCCGGTCGGCCAGTTGAAAGGCACAAACAGCGCGCTGTAGACATCTGCCCTCACCGCCTCGCTACTCAGTTTTAAAAACTGTTTATCTAATACCGGCGCGTTCAGACATTCCTCCTGCGTCATCGAGAGATACCTATCTCTGTACCTCTCCGGGACGACCTCCGCCGATAGCACACTCCCCGCAGCCAGCCATATGCCCGTCAACGGCGGCTCCAGCGCCTCGTCGCGTGCCAAGTGGCTCACCACGGTTGCCAGCTTCGCGCCGGCAGACTGACCTCCGACGACGAAGCCCGCTCTCGGATCTGCACCGACGGCGTCTGCGTTGGCCGCGAGCCATCTCAATACGTCCCATGCGTCGTGCGCTTGGCACGGGAAAGGGTGCTCGGGGGCGAGGCGGTACTGCGGCGCTGCGACGACGGCGGAGAAGGCTTTGACGAAGCGGCGGGCGGTGCGGGTCATGTTTTCGGGGGAGCCGATGGTGGAGCCGCCGCCGTGGAAGAGGACGATTAGGGGAGCGGGGGATGGCGGTGGCGTGGAGGATGCGTGGACTAGGATGCGGAGCGTCGTGCCATCACGAGACGGGAAGTGGACGGATTTCTCGGTGATGGCGGTGTCGGTCTCGGTAGGGTTGTAGGAAGACTGACTAGCCCGGAGTTGCGCAATCGCTTTGGATGGGTCAGAATAGTCGCATTGCGGAAGTTTGATGCTGGGGAGGAGCTGGAGAGGAACATTAGAAAGGTCTGGAGCGTGACATTCTCGCTGTGATTAGATTGTCTCTTACCTTTGCAAGCTCCGGATCTAACACCGCCATTTTAAGCCTTTCTTCGCGATCGAACGGCATGATGAAGATAGATGTATGCCTTGGCCACGGTAAAGTTTGTCTCCCCAGTTTGCTCCTTTAAGGAGTCTTTCCAGGAAAGTTTCCTAACTGGAGGAGAGAGGTAGGACTCTGCTTTTGTATCTTTCTCGTTGCCACCAATATTTTCAGGCAAAGCAGGTACCCTGACTCTCTCAATTGTATACCGAGGCATCCTAACGCTTCGGATTCATATATCTGTCCGTCAGGGGGCGGGCGGAACCCCTTTCCCTGTCACAGGCGCGGTGAAAAGACGGGGATCGGGTCTTGCCCGCCCGCTCCCGGCGGGAGAAAGTGTTACCGCTCTTCGAAGCTGGAGGAGCAATTTCGAAGAATGATCGATCGATTGATTGATTGCTTCTTTTCCTGATCCAACCCACGGTGGGTTAATTCTCACCGTATTGGTTGGTTAGGTTGGGCTGCTTATGCAGGTCGCACAGTGGTGAGAAGAACTAAAAAAAAAGAAATATAGATATAAATACAGATAGAATAACGATATTCGTTATTCAATGAAACTAAACGAGTGTATGTAAGTCCGACGTTCATTCGTTCTCTCTCTTTTTCTTGTGTTTTAATTATCTCTTTCTTCTTCTCTTATGTTACGGATATGGGTTAGCGGTGCTACCAAAGGACAGACCAAGGAAGGTTAGCCGGAAGGTGTCCAAGAACCACCAACCGCTTGGCCGTTGGACACCTGGGACAGTTGTCCTTGATGTCCTTGATGTCCAAGGCTGGGACAGGATGGACAGAGCGGCCAGATGTCCAAAGGAACGGTGATGTCCCAGGGTGGGACATCTTGGATACCTTGGACACCTCATGGTATATATAGACGCGATGAGATCCCCTCTGGAGCTCATCGTATTCAACTCACTTAGCTATCTTAGTGATTGCTCGTTGCAGTACACTTGAAATACCCTTGTGACCCTTCACAAGTATTCCTCTTCTGATTAACCAGACTTCCCTTGAGAACCAACCCGTGTGCACAAGTACCTCGTACCAGTGTACGCAACATCTTAACTCTAGTGGGATAAGATAACTAATACTTTAAACCTTCTGTTTTAATAACTATAAGGTTGCTTTATGGTTGTCTGTCTATTTGCTCAATAATTAGTTGTTCCCCCGCGAGGTAATGGAGTATTAAAATTGATTCTTTTTTATATAAAATAATATTTTTGTTACGCCCCAAAGGAGTGTGAGTGTCACGGTTGTGACACTGCGCAGACTCCCAAGGTTGGATGTCTGTCACGTGCACGCAATTGCCAAGCCACTAGCTAGCAGACTTTTCATACACGTCTGCCCTGCCCTATTCTGTCCTTTCTGTTCTTCACGCAACGTCTTGTATGCACACCGCACACGGTACGCGCATGTAGCGAATACGAATAGCTAGCAATCAAGCTCCTTCCACACAGCTCGTGCCTCTTCCGTGACAGTGAGAGACTATGTTGGATGTCGCACTGAACCAAAAGGGTTACTTCAATGAGAGCGTATTGTTACGACCCGTGGCCGTGACCGCCTCCAGGCTCGGCACACCTGCCCCGCACAGGGGACACGTGACTGCTAGTGGTTGCTCGTGAGCTAGCAACCCTGAGCAGATGCTAGTGGTTGCTCGTGAACTAGCAACTATAAGCAGTACAACCAAAGGGATATATAGATCTCGAGGAATTCCCTTCTGGAATTCCTCTCTTTATGTTTATTAGTTTTATCTAAACCTACACTTAGATACGCTCTTATTAAAGTACTTTTACTAGATTCAGTCCAGCTCTAACATAGTCTCTCACACTCTTTTGGAGTGTAACATAATAAACATCTTTGAGGATGTCTAGTACTGAATTGCGTGGAAGGTCCACCACCTGCCAGAGTGACAACAACAACAGCAAAGAAGAACCCCAGGTGTCTGATAAGTACTACGACGAACGACACAAGCTTCAACAATAGGTTATACAGGTGCGCTTATATCTACTGTTCAAAGGAGCAGAGATACCTGGCAACCAACAGGCTCTATTCACTACCATCTATCTTAGAGGGTGTGCCTAGGAGTGGGTTACACCCCTAGTAGAGGAAATGTTTAAGAACAATGCTTCAGCAGAGACCATCTAGGCTATAGAATTCCTTAAAAAGTTTATATAAGCTATCTTAGCTATCTTTAATAAAATTAATAAAAAACAGAGAGCTATTTGTATAATACAAACCTTACGGCAGAAAACCTTAGTTTAGAAATACACCGCTTAGTTTGAGGAGTATATATATAAAACAGGTTGGAAAAATAAGTTATTAATTACTATATATTAAAACAGATTTAAAAAGAATGTTAAAAATAAACTAATAAAATCTAGAGCTATTTTAAACACTTTTGCAGCTTTAAAGAAGGAGGCCATCTCCTAAAATAATGTTTTATACAAGCGGAAGTAGGAAAAGCAGTATAGTGGATAGAAGCCTCATATAAAGCCCAAAGGGAAAGAAATGTTAAATCCCTATAGATTAGAATCTATATAATTAAATATAGCTTATAAGGAACTAATTAAAATTAAAAAAAAAGAGATAAAAAAAAGAAATATTATAACTACAAAAAAGAAAAACATTTTATATAAAATTGTTAATTTAAAAAATGAAATAGCTAAATTTAAGAAATTTATATGGTTAAAATAGGTTACAATATTATAAAAATATTAATATAAATTATACATAATTTATAAATAGTTAATAATAAAATTTACTAAAAATTTAATTAATAAAACTTTATTAATATAAATTTTAACTTAAAAATAGCAAAGATTAATTTAATAATTATTAAATAACTTTAATGTAACCTAAAAGTAAAATAATATTAGTAATAAGGGACCTATTTATTTACTATTTAGTTAAAAATAATTATAATAGATTATAAATCTGAAATAACATACCGACAGATGAGAAAAAGTTGATTAAAATTTGGTTCTATTAAGTTTTTTATATAAAACTTAACTACAAAAATAAATTTTTATATTATAAATAGAATATCACATTAATTAATATATTTAAATACTAGTAAATATTTAATAATCTAAGCTATAATATAATATTAAAGAGATTTTATATAACTATAAGATATCTACACTATAGAAATGTATAAAAAGGAACAATCAAACTATATTAAAATAGTATGTGCAGATAGTATAACTATATGAGACTGCAATACACATAGTATTTGGAAGAAAAACAGCAGTATAAAGCATTTCCTATAAATATTATAGAAGGAATGTTCATATATATAAATCTAAGGAATATATTAGAATTAATAATCTAATATATAAAAACATTTTAGAGGATTTGTATAAAATCTGACTATTATAAACATATATTCTATAAAAAAAGGGCCAAATATAAGGTTAAATATATTATAAAAAAGGAGTTCTTTAAGGAACATTAATATTATATACTATGTCTAAAAGAGAAAATAGAATAATTAAAGATAACTATAATAGTATAAATAATAGAAAAAGCTATAATTTTAAAAATAAAGGTAATTTTTAAAAAAATAAATTTATATTAGCCTTTAATAGTAGCAATAATAAGATATTACTAAAATAGTATATATTTATGAATATTAATATTTAAAGAAAAATGGCTACTATTATAATTAATAGTAGATCTATAGGAGATTTTATATTTACTTAATGGGTCAAAAAATAGGATTTTTTTGTAGAAAGCTGACGCAGGATATTATCCTAAAAGGCTTCAGTTGTCAGCGCCAGCGCAGGCGTGGGATGGCGTGATAATAGATACCGAAGGACCTCCGGGGGAGGTCCGGGTGACTACCGCAGTAGCGATAATATAGCAGGAATGATCTCGATACAGTGGGTTTCCAAGTACTGGCCTAATGGGTTCTGCTAAACGAACGTTTACAGAGTAGAAAGGGTTCGAGGGACGGCAGTCCCTAAATAGCCAGGGGCGATATGGTTTTAACAGGCTATAACAATTGCCCCCTCCTCTCAAAGGACTTGTCCTTAAGTCTCTGTGTAGAGAGAGTACTTTTCTACCCTCTATATCCTCAACAAGCCGAGGTAGTATCACTCTACTAAGGATATCCTAGAGGTCCCCTAGAGGCCGCTTAGCGCAGGGGAAACTTGTTTATAGCAATTAAGATATCTTCTGGCTTCTAGCTCAGAGGAATAATATTATAGCAATCCAACGGCTTATAACTGTCACTTTGGCACTAGAGTATTAGCGTCTTTATATATCTTGTTTTACTTTGCGCATCCAGCTTAACAGACAGCTAACCTTAATCTAACTCCAGCTCTATTCTATCCATATTAATTAAGACGCATTATGACTATTAGGAAGGCACTTCAGTGTACCTTTTATTGGTATTGCTAAACCACGCTTAGAGCTCTCTTAAAGGTGTGTTTATAACAGATAACACTTTTAAGCTTTTTCTTTTAAATTATATGTTTATATGTCCCCTGTAATAACATGTAAACAATAGGCACATAAATACCCTTCTAGTTTCTTACTTTTCTTTTAATTCTTCTTTTATTTACTTTCTTGTAAAATTGTTCTATATATATTTGCTTTACTTTATTATTATGCTGCAGCATTTTAAGCTAACTATAACTTAGTATTAAATATTAATTTAAGATAATATAACTTTTAAAAAAGCTTTTATCCTATAAGGACATCTCCTAAAAATTAACTAAAGCTAATATAGTAACAGCTTTACCTTTTTTAAAACCAGTAAAGCCCACAAGGGCTCTAAAACTGTAGCTCCTGCTAATAATAGTGATAGTTGGCCTCTTTGCAAGCCGCCCATTAAAAGGATTACTAAAGGTTATTATATAGACTCTGACTTTAAGTTAGAGGATAGTAATGTTTTAATAGGAGACGATTTTCATAGCCTGCTTTGTTAACCTTGTATTCGCGCAGCCGGTAGAGCAAAATCGACAAACAGAATGAGGCACTGCAAGCGCCGTCCTGGTCGTACCAATTGCAAGTGTTGTGTAGCCAAAAAGGGTAAATATAAACTAGTGCCACTATAGTGTCATTTGAGAGAGGTTGAATTCGTGAAAACTATTAAAGAGAGTGAAGTGGGTTGTGCGCTCCAGCTCGCAAACAAGTTGGACAGAACGATAAAGAGAAAACAAGGTGAGCTGCCTGAACAGGTGATTTACATAGTTCCTCTTCGTTCAACCAAGCGTCGCCGTTTCTATAAGGCTTTTAAAAGTCCTTTAAATAAGGGTTCACTAAACAGAAAGGCTAGTAATACATTGGCTTATAAAGCCCTTTCTGATCTTAATTTAAGTAGTAGAGAACCTGCTAATAATATTGCGGCTGGCAATGCTGAGATGGCATTCTTATGTTAGGAAAGTGTTAAAATTGAAACAGCATAAGATATTCTTTAGCTTTATGGTGGATATTCTATTTAGATTATGTGAAATCATTTAGTTAAAGACTCTTTAGTATATATAAATAGTGCTATAAAGAACTTGTGCTTTTTGGCTACTTAGAGTTTATCTTTTCGCCTTAAGGCCCTTACCTATTCGCTTAAGGTTAAGAAAAGTGTTGCTTTTCTAGTAGTATTAAGTCCTTCTATTAAGTTCTATTTAATAGAAGGTATCCCGGCCTGTAATAATGAGAACTTTAATAATACCAATAAACAGGAAGTGGAAGAATCCAGAACTCCAGAGAGTGATACCCTAGAGGTGGAAGTATGTAGCAGATTTTCAGTCCCTGTTGTACGGCTTTTTATAGCCACTAATATCCCTCTTTATAAAGTTCTCTTTTTAATATTTGTTAAAAATCTTCCTCCTATTCTCCTTTTCTTTTATAATATGTATAGTGAATATATGCTCTATAATAACCATTGGATCGGTATTGTTATTAAATATATAAAGAGAAGGGGACATGTATATTATAATTTTAAATATTATAATCCCGGTTTTTAAAGCTTATAGTGACATTTATAGTACTTTAATTACTATTAGATTATTTGTGTTCCTTATATGCTAATGTCCTTTAGGATCTGCTTATTTAGCAAGCAGCTAGCGCTACATTTAGCCACCTCTTTTTTATTATTGCACTTGGCTTGCTTAAGTTTTTAAAAAAAACAGGTTATTTATTTAATAGGAGTTTGTTTACATGCAGGGTTAGCGGACCTCTCCTAAAAGTTGTCCAGAGATTACCTGAACCGCACCCTGTACTTAGACTGCGAAGAACCCGCGGATTACCCGCACCCGGACCACGTGGGTTCAACCCGCGGGGCATGCTGGGTCGG
>JAGFML010000122.1:0-77060 GCA_021030945.1 Pyrenula aspistea
AAAGCCCGTTGGGTTGCGCGGGCTCGGGTCGGAAGGCTAAAAACCCAGCCCAGCCCGCCCCATTTCGCAGTCTAATTCTGTTTGTATAACAGTATTGTATTTTTGAAACTCTCTGTTCTTTTCTGCCCTTTGTATCAGATTCAGCGCCTGTTAATTTGCGCTTAATGTTCCGTTAGTGTTTTTATACAGAATAAGTGTTTTTACTAACTTTTTTATTATATAATTCTTTCTTTAGCTAAATGCGTTTGCTTATTCGTTTTTTTTTCTTAAATAGTAATATATTTAGAATTTATACTATTTTAATAGTTCTAACTAGTATATCTGTTTTTAGTTAAACTATTTAGTTGTTATAAATATTTATAGATTTTTATGATTAATAAAGATATCTAATTTTAACATACTTTTTATATAAATTTTTTAATATTCAAATACTACTATTATTATTAGCAATTTTTTATTATAAATATTGTAGTTCTATTCTACAAATAATAATTTTTTTGAGTAATATGCGACTAGGTATTGTTTTCCGTTCTGTATTTGTGTTAAGTATACTCTAATTGCTAAATCTGATGCATCTGTCTCAATCTGCCCCAGTTAGCCTGTTTTAAACATCATAAGTACAGGCGTTTATGCACAGGCCTGTACTAGGTCTTTGAATGCCCTTCCTTGTTCTGGCCCCCATTGGTATCTATAGTCCTTCTTCGTAAGGCGTATAAGAGGCTCTGCCCTGTGCGAATACCTCTTAATGAATTGTTGGTTGTAATTGCAGAATCCCAGAAACGCCTGTACTTCCGTGACAGTAGTTGGTTTCGGCCACTCCTGTATAGCTTTGGCCTTATTAGGGCTTATTTTGATTCCATTTTGTCTAACAATATATCCAAGGAATTCAACCTTCTCTTTATGGAACTCGCATTTCTCTAGTCTTAACTGCAACCTAGCCGACTCGAGCTTGCATAGAACCTGCTTGACGTGTTGTCTGTAGGTCAATGGGTCCTTGGAGTATATAAAAATGTCATCCAAATAGACTACCACGAAGTCGTCAAGGTAAGGTCGTAGCAGCTCATTTATCAGAGACTGACATGTCGCTGGTGCGTTTGTGAGTCCAAATGGCATTATCTGATATTCATAATGTCCATATTTTGTTCTGAAGGCTGTCTTCTATTCCTATCCTTTTTTCATATGAATTAAATTGTAAACTCCTTTCTAATCCAACTTTATGAAATATTTAGCTTTCTGTAACCGATCTTTTATTTTTAAAATGTTAGATAGTGGGTACCAGTCCTTAATTGTTATTATATTAAGCCTTCAGTAATTTACATACAGTTGTAATCCCCCATTCTTCTTTAGTACAAAGAGTATTGGCGAGCCTGCTGGCGAAGTAGACCTCTGTATGAACCCTTTCTTTAGGTTCTTATTAAAGTATCCTTATAACGCTTTTAGCTCCTTTTTGAATAGCCTATATATAGGTCCGAATGTAGGCTTCTTTCCGAGTTTAAGCTTAATTTTGTGATCCTACTGCTGATAATCTAGTAGCATGCTAGTGTCTACCTCTTTTTAAAATAATGTTGCCCATTGTAAATAGTCTTTAGAGATATCTAAAGGTGTATTATTCCTTTTTAAAGTCTTATTCTAGTAATATACTCTATTTTTGGCATTATCTGATAGATTTAACCTTTTTTTCGAAAAGCTGTCATTATTTGAGAGTAAGGTTTTATACAGTTCCTCTCTTAGTGTCCTCTTATCTACTGCTACTTTATAGCTGTGTGTAGGTACTTATATGCTAATACAGTCACACATATTGAAATAAAGCTTCTTTATTTCCTAGTTAATTCTAGAATTGTACCTTTTTAATTATAGTATTTCTAGCACAATATTATATAATTTTAACTTAATTATATTAAACGCTAGCCTTTTTTAATGTTTTTTAATCTTACAAGTTAATTTTTGAATCTTTTTAGTGACCCTATTAATCCCTATTTCTAAATTTATTGTTAATAGTTCGTATACTGAATTTTTATTTCGATTTAGCAATTTATATCTTTTAGCAAACTTTTTAAACATAAAGTTTACTATTAATTTTAAGTTAATTATTGTAAAAATAATTTAGTTATTAATTACTATTTTAATTTTTAATAATAACACAGTTTTTATAAATATTAACTACTTTAGAACAAATATATTAGCTTTTTTTAACAGTCCTTTAATTATAAAAGTTACTTGTTTTCTGACTTGTTATTATCTTCCCACAATCTTTAGTCTTTAAGGTGTTGTATAATGTGATCCCTGTATCGTTTATAAGGAGATCTACAGGCACATGTTTACTATGGTTCTATTCTATACCATCCGTTAATGGCGTCCTGCGTCCTTTGGTTATACCATTTTAGTGATTTACTAGGAAAAATATCCTATATGTATTTGGCCTTTAAATAAATTATATACTCTTTCTCTATACAATATATTTAAAATAAGTCCTTTAGTTGTCTTTAAAACCTCTATTAATAGCATTCCTTCTCTTTCTGCACTTTGTTATAATAATAATATCATATTTTAAAGTTCTTCTGTATTATACCTAAGAAGATTACAACTCTCTTTATTTATATAATTACCTTCTGCAGTTCTTTTTATTTCTGCTTCTCTTTTACTATACTGAAATACTAGTTTTAAAGTTGTTATACTATTTGTTGCATCCTTTAGATTATTCTATACTCATAGTATCTATACAGTACCTTTTATATATAATATAGCTCACACTTTTTTAATAAATATTTTTTCTAGTTGTCTGTAAAATATCTCTATAGCTAGTTCAGTTTAATAAAATATACACTAAGATTTGTTTCTTTATCTTTTTTTAAAAAAAAACACTCCCTTCTCTTGTCCAATAAGTAATATACACATATTAAACTTATGCACTTTCTCTATGTTTTAATGCAGGCCCTATTTAGCCTATAGGTTCCTATTACCTTTTATTCTACATTATAAAAGGTGCAGTCTGTATATACACACTGGGTCCAATGTATCTTTTTGTAGAATAGGTTCCTTTAATCTAGTCGTGGATCAGATCCATACTTTTGGGGTACAGGGAGTATCTCACTTGATGGTAGTCTAACCTTTTTGTTAGGTAGTGCTATTAGTCCAAACTCCTACTCTCTAACATCCTTATCATGTAGTTATCCCAACTCGTCAGCCTCAAACACCGGGTAACTGTATATTAGTTCTCCCTCTTTAAATGCTGCCTTCAAGGTCTATAGTTTTACTACCTTCTATAAATCCTTTAAAAATATCTTATCCTATAACTCTTCAAACTCGCTATCTGTTTCCTTTAAGTTTTTAAATATAGGTATAGTTTCTAGTATATTATTTTAATATACTATGTTAAATTTTTATTATTTACTCTTTAAACAGTTCCAAATGAGGTATCCAGTCTATCCATAGCTAAAACACTTTCTAACTGCATTTCTTGTGCTTTTATTCTTTTTAGGTCTTTTTCTAGTTACCGCTATATCTAACTTTATAGTGTTAAAATTCCCTCTTTGGGACCTTCCTTGCGTATAGGTTCACCCTAGTCCTTTAAATATTCTTTAAAGTCCCTTCTAATATCTAGCATTAGTCTAATTATAGGTCCTTTTAAGTGCCAGATTCCGCAAGGTATTATTAAGGCGTATGGCCTCCTTTTATAGGTCCTCTATATCTTTAGTTGATGCGCCAGTTCATATAAGCTCCTTCTTAACCCTGCTTTTTAACCCCTTTCTGAACATGGTCATCAACGCGGCCTCATTCTAGTCCAGTTTGGCCGAAATCTTTTTAAATTTCTGTGCATATTCCGCAACCAAGTAGTCCTAATGTACGTGCTAGATTGTGCGTATGGTATTTTCTCTAAAATTTGCTGCGCCAAAAACCTTCTCTATTTGCTTTGCAAACTCACTAAAATGCTCAAATATTTAGATATTCTCTGGGTATTTATTAATAATGTTTTTGTCCTTATTTTTTCCTTTGGGCTATAAATAAAGTCTCATTTAAGACTTAAGCCACTTATAGACTTATTTTTATATATATCCTGCTACAAACATCATTTTCTTATTAGAGGGAATTTTATCTCCTTTAAAGGCAAAATAGATCTAGAAAATAGCAAACTAGTTATTCAGCTTTTAATAATTACTATTATAGAACGGTATAGCATTCTTTCTATTGTTATATATGCCTGCAATTAAATCAGTAACTGATGCTTTTGCTAATTGAAGTGCTATCCTATAGGGTATTTAAAGTGTTACATATACTGGTATAAGGTACTTGTACATACAGGTTAGTTCTCAAAGAAAGATAAATCAAAAAGTGAAAGTAGTATTTATAAAGGGTTATAAAAGTAGTTTAATATATAATAAGCAATCACTAAAATAGTTATGTAAGTTGAATACAATAAGGTCCCAGAAGGAGATCCTATTATCTTCTATATACCTAAAAGGCGCCCATAGTTTAAGGTGGTTTAAGATAGATTAAACCTCTTGGACCTTGGTCCAGCTTGTTTTCTTTAATCCAGTGGATCAAGGTGTAGATCCCCACGTGTTAGTGCCAAGGCCTGATCCCCTTCGGCACACCTTCCCTGTTGTGTCCCTGCGACGGTTCCTCAAGCTGGGTCGTGACATATATTCTGCTTAATTTAACTGTTTAATAAAACATTCTAATTTTAGTATATTTATAAAATAAAACTAATTATTATAGTGTTTATTAATTAAATTAGTAGCATTTTCTAACAAATTAGGTAGATTTACTTTAACTAGAGACATTTTTAAGCTAAATTTTAGAAAATTAACAAATCAATTTACTAATATGGTACTATTTTAGCCTAATTTTTATACATGTTAATAAAAACTTATAAAGTATAAGGAGAAGCTTATCTTTTTTTAGTTTATATAACTAAACTTTCTCTATACGGTTGTTTGTTAGTTTAGATTACTATATGAAGCTTTTAAAAGCTTTATTAATCTTTTAAGCGTACTAGAATTAAATAAAGAGACTAAATTGACAACAGCACTATTTATTTAACTTAAAGTGTATATTAATTTGCTCTTTTTGTTTAGATATCTATTAATATTTTTAAAAAGTTTATTTTAAAGCTAATAAAAAAATAGACATAATTTAAACCTTTTACTATAAAATTCTTTTAAATTAGAAAGCCTTTTAGATTTTGTAGTTAATTTGTTGGCGATTTGTAAAGATTTTAAGGATTTAGAGTCACCTTTTAATTTTAATAATTAATTCTTAATGGTTATTTAAGGATTATTATTCTCTAATAGAGTAATAATAATAAAAAAAGTTTATTTATTTTGTAACTTTTTAATAAGAGTTTTAATATAATATTTTTGCTATACTAAAGCTATAATAAATATAGTTTATATAGTGTTTATTTATTCTTTAAATTAGATAGTTAATTGTTCCTAAATTTAAACAAATACTTAAATAAAATCTAGTTAAATAAATATTATATATAAATTAAATTTAATTTAAATTCTATTTAAATTAAAAAAGAATAAATAATAAATGTAATATAGTGTTATAGAAGAGGCATAAACTGTGTAGAAAGAGCTTAATTACTAGCTATTTATATTTGCTATATACATGTACTGTATGCAGTGTGTATATAAGATTAGACTGTGAAATGGGGCGGGCTGGGCTGGGTTTTTAGCCTTCCGACCCGAGTCCGCGCAACCCAACGGGCTTTTTTTACTGGTTAACCCACCCGCGGTTTACCCACGGGCTGGGTCGGGTTAGCCCTGTGGGTCGCCAAGCTGCCAAGGGCTAGTTAAAATAATTAATAACTCTCTATATACTATATATATTATATATATCTATTAATAAAAAATGTATATTTTAATGTATTTTATACATATATAATATAATATATATAAATTTATAAGATTTATTAATTATAAAATATTAAAATATTTATTTTTAGTATATAAATATACTAAAAATAAGTTTTGGCAACCCATAGGGTTACCTACGGGCTGGGTTAGGGTTTTATAATATTTGTTAACACCCCGCGGGCCCGAAAAATCCCGACCCAGCATGCCCCGCGGGTTGAACCCACGTGGTCCGGGTGCGGGTAAACCGCGGGTTCTTCGCAGTCTATATAAGATGTTGTGTGAAGAAGAGAAAGGACAGAATAGGACAGGGCAGATGCGTATGAAAAGTCTGCCAGCTAGTGGCTTGGCACGTCGCGGTATCACGTGATAGGCATCCAACCTTGGGAGCCTGCGCAGTGTCACAACCGTGACACTGTTTTAGAGGCTCATTTTAGCCCCCACTTTAAAGATCTCTATGATCTAATAACGTATTCTTCTCAAAATTATAAATTGTAGAAATAAAGTACTTAAAAGCTTATATACAAAGTTCTATAAGATAATATTTAATATTATAAGAGTTATTGGCATTTGAAAATTCCGATTTTTGGTGTGTTTTGAAGTGCGCGGCTCGCTTATATGCGCGGCTCGCTTATAAAGTACGTTAGCTGTTTATACAATCTCGTCTATTGAGTCGAGTGAAATTTTTGGCTTGAGCACGCAAAGCATATACATCGGAGAGATTCTGATATTTGTTGTTCGCCGAATCAGGAACCCAGCTCTGAAGTGGATGAGAGACGCGCCAATCATCTCCCGCGGTCCAAAAGTCTCTTGTAACTAGGACAGAAGGGTATGATACGATCGGGATCGATGTGAACACTACGGAATTCCACCTAATATCACCTTGTCAGCATGTATTTGGCTAGGCTAAACGATGAGCGGACTCAAAGCAGGGTAAACGTACAAGAGATGAAGAATCGTTGCCACTGCCCCGAGCAGAGTCCATAATACCACTCGTTTACCTTCAATGTACCATAGATTCTTAACATTTGAGACGCCTATAAGCAAGGACTTCCCCTTTCGGTGTGCTCCGTCTATTTCTTTTCTTGAAGGCGCAATGAGGATTTGCATACAATAGTTTCCGGCACCTAGAAAGAGTGAAGATACAATATTTAGAGCAACATGTACTATGCTGTTAACCCTATTCATGGTTGAACAGCTGCCTATGGCTAGCGTCCCCACGCCACGATAATCTGGTGGATAAGATTTGATTGACCAAACACTTATTCCAAAATTGGAAGAGACAACGACGATGCTCAGGACGACGAGAATCTTCAGCATTGTTGTTCTTTTGGACATTATGACACGTAATGTTTTGGCTCGTTCGTGTCTCGGGTCAAGTTCCGGAATGAACCTAGCCAGGTTGGTTACGAGTGCATATTGATCGCTTCGAGTGCTTGTGCAACTAATAACATCGTTAGGGACTATTTAGTGCCTTGATCCAGGGCATTGTACCTATTTGAGGGCTCTGTCGTCTGAATTAATGGCGCTTGCTCGTTCGTGTCATTTTCCTGATTTATAGTCCCATCCAAGGCTTCATTCGAATAGTCCAGATTCGCAGGTAGCCCCACCGTGGGTATGCATTGCGGAGTTTGAGGTAAGCACACATTATCGTCGCTGAGAGTTGGGTGCGTCATAGGCTCCGAAGCCATCCGTGTCGGTTTGAAATGTTGCAGTCATCACAAGCTTCAATCAGGTCATTGAGAGCGGTGACATTTGTAAAACTAGGAGGAAGGATGTAGACATGAGAATGACGTTCAGATCTTTCTGCAAACCTATGGAATTCTGGCAAGGCTCTGAGGCGCAGCCAGTACATGCATTTGATGCTACACAGAAGACCAAGAAAAGGTCGAAGGTGTAGTGCCCGGAGTTCCTCATTCATCGAGCCGGCACAGAAGACGCCGTTGTACAACATTCAGTACTTACGAATCTGCCTTACTCGTTTCAATCTCCTCCAACTGTTGAAACATGAGACATACGCGGCCAGCAGACTGGGATGTAAGCTTGGTGAGGGGAGTACAGGCAGTGGTAAAGACTGCGGCCGCAGTGCAGATTTTGACCCTCGATCTATACTGTAAGGGCGGAATCCACGGATTCCGTGTTACCGTGATCACATGATATATTATATGAAGAAAATTACGTGAAAAAGGTACCCACAGATTTATTAGTTACGTGTTAAATGTCACGCTAAACTTGTACATATCACCTAGATTCCCGCACGTGTCACTCACATATAAAATTACGTGAGGGCTGGACCGTAGTGTAGTCCCAGCATCGCGATCTGCGCTCCGCGGTGGCGCAGATATCCACCGCCGGGGGGGGCAGTCTTACCCACTGAGTACAGGAAATTGTCATCTTCGGGGACTCCTCCATTCGCGGCCCCAACTTATCAAAGCCGCATAAAATCCAATCATTCTGTTTATTCGCGTCCAGCGTTGCGAACTCGAAAGCAACGGCAGGTCTAGCGGTCGACTCGGATTGACTTATCAGTCGCAAGTGCCTCCCAGTCGCGCTGACTTGGAGTGAACGCGTTCGAGAATGGGAGTAAATAAAGTTACGTGTTAGGCGGGCTAAGGTGGGCTAATGCACGCACCCGGGCCATGCACGCACT
The DNA here is from genome assembly GCA_021030945.1 of Pyrenula aspistea. Taxonomy (NCBI): domain Eukaryota; kingdom Fungi; phylum Ascomycota; class Eurotiomycetes; order Pyrenulales; family Pyrenulaceae; genus Pyrenula; species Pyrenula aspistea. The sequence continues at coordinate 8,509 of JAGFML010000122.1, forward strand.
GGGGAAACATTTAATCTTCGGGTAAGGGCCATTTCTTGCTCGGAACCCTACGGTACTTCGATTTTCACATAAATTGTGTGGGAATTTAAAGTACTCTTAGTATCTTATTTGCCGCATTCATTGTCAAGGAAGGCAAGATTAGGAAGAGCCCGTGCGCACGTACATATGAGCATCTTTACTCCATCGTTTGGTCTACTGTCTGTCCTTTTCTTCTCTGTTTCCTGCGGGACCCCGTCCCCATATCCCCGCCCTCTTCCCCCAGACACCCATCCCCCAGACATGCCGCTCCTCCATCTTTGGCGGAAGACCCATGTCTTTCCTCCGGAAGGGAGACGTCACCTGGTCCGTCTCTTTCTTTAATCCATCGTCACTCTCGATGGCTCTAGTATTCTCTTCTGCTATCTCCGAGCGCACCTGTCTTCGTTCACCCTCCCAAAACCGCGCCTCCCTGCTCAACGGCCGATGGAACGTCTCTGGATCATTCGCCCACCACTTCGCGCTCGTCATCTCGTACAGCCTGCTCACGGCCCTCCGCAGCGCTAAGAACTCATCAGTCCCAGTCAATGTGGTCGGGGACGTGAAATCTGGACCAGCGCCTCTCTCGACGGTGGACGGCGGATGTACGGAAGTTGAGGAGTATGGAGAGCGGCCGTTGCCGTACGTCAGGCCGAAATCCGCGTCTTCGTCCGCGAGGACCGAGCGCTGAGGATCGTTGTACGGAGACGGAGAGGAATTCGCGGACGGAGAGTAAGGAGAGATGTTGGGTCGGAAGGGCGATGTGGCGTCTTGGTAGACTTCGGCGATTGTTTCCGAGGTCATTGCATCTTCAGAGGATCTTGCTTGGTCCGTGTTTGCTGTTGAGGAAGCCGAAGGGGAGTCAGGGAAAAACAATCCCTCTGGTGGGGCTTCTGCAGAAATCCAGAGACGACACCGGCAATCGTATAGCGCGTCGAGGAGCGTGATGAAGCGGCGCGCTTCGTGGCGGTGTGCGAGGGTGAGGATTGGGACGGAGTGTAGGATGATGGTGGAGTAAGTGCTTGCGAGGGAGAGGTAGTCAGCAGGGCCGAGAGGAGCGGAGCAGAGGGAGGAGAAGGAGTGGATTGTGAGATTGTGGGTTGAGGTACGGATCTGGGAGGGGAGGATGATGGGGCGAGAGTAGATTGTTATTGTGTGCTGTGTGAGGGGTAAGGATGTGTACAGTGGAGGCAGGGGTGGTGGGGAGTTTGGAGGTTGGATGTGGTAGTGAGCTGGGATGGTGGTCGAAGATGGGCTGGTTGGGTGAATATCGTCGAGATGGGGTATCGGCGTACTTCCCATTGAGATGCTTGAGGATGTACGCCCCGATTGAGAGTCAAGCTCATTTGGCTGCTCCCGTTCCATGTCCATTTGCTCCTCGTCAACTTCATCCCTCCGCCAATCTCTGCCTCCTTCCATCTCCCACACCTCACACCTCGCCCTCAAAACCTCGAGAAAGGCGCCAAAATCGGTCTCGACCGCTCTCTGAGTCCCCCTTACCTTCCCACCGAACCACTCTCCAATCCTTGCCCACGCCCCATTTCCCCCGACACCACCGCCAGCACTCCGAAACTCCACCCCCTGCGCATTTGCCAACTCCTCCGGTAACCGATTCCCCGCTGCAATCAAAACTCCCCCGAGCCCCAGAAAGCTCGTCAAATACCCCGCCACAATCTTCGCGCTCGCCCGATCCGGCAACTGAAACTCATCCAAAAACAAGATCGGACTAGTCTGCACGGTGTCACGGGCAAGCGCCAAGACTGCACTTTCGGGTTCAAGATCGTAATGCAAAAGGTGGCGCTCTTGACGAAGGCGTTCGAGCCGGTGAAAGATGTCGAGCATGAAGGCGTGGAAATGCCAACGGCACTTCTTGGCGGTGGGGAGACTGTCGGCGAGGAGGTCGAGCAGGAGAGTTTTGCCGCGGCCGACAGAGCCGTGGAGCAGAAGTCCCTTGGGGCTTGAAATATTTAGGGCAGAGGAGTGAAGGGTTGTCGATGGGGTGAGGGATTTGGAGTCTGGAGGCAAGATTTTGGTCGCGCCCCAGAGGGAGGGCGAGAAGAGGGAAGTGGGGGAGGGCCGCTCATGGTTGGCGGATTGAGGGAGGGATCGGGTGAGTTGATCGAGGCGGCGGCGGTATTCGATGTGCGGAGAGTAGTCTATTAAACGGCTGTACAGTTTTTGGAGATGGACGGAAAGACGGGCTTGGGCGGGATCGGGGCGGAGTTTGCCGGTGGAAAGGAGGGATTTGTAGATGGCGCGGGGCTCGGTTACTGTCAAGCATGTCGTTGGGGGAGGAGGGCGCATTGAGTTTTGAAGCTCTGGTCGGGTGTTCTCTATCTGACCCGATGTATATGAAATCGACCAGCGCTCGTTTAGATTGACGATATAATCATCCTTGGTGAGGTTGTTGACGTCATGGTTCTAGTCTTCCAAAAGCTTCGAAGCTCTTGAAGACGGCGCGTAGGGTAAAGGGAGCAAACGGTGGTGAGAAAGAAAAGGATCATGACACGAGATCCCCAACAATCTAACTGAATCGGCAGTATGACCCTACACTGTTCTTTAAGAGCAGAAGATCCCCGGAGGTGGATCCCCACCCGCCGCCGTACTCTTGGTCTTGGTGCTATAATACGATAAATGCGTGGGAAGCTCCCTCTGTGCTTACCCACCCCTTGCTGCTTTTAGTACCTGGCTCGCATCTCTACACTTTGCACAAAAGCAACAGCTCTCGCATAGTTTTCGAAGCAGCAGCAAAAGAGGTCTTGATATTATTATACTGCCATATCTTCGACAGAGGCTAAAGGCGCCGTTGGGCAATCCATGTTTTTGAAAGCGGCAAGTTCGGAGGATGTCTTTTGGAGCCGCGACAGCACGGGCGCCATCTGTCGAACAAGTTGAGCTCTCAATTTCTGAAGCCCTTAAGTTAAGGTTCTGTGTCATAAGAAGCTCACAGCATAGACTGCACATCGAGCTCTTCGCTCCAACAAGCCAGAGCTGCCACGGTCAATGCCACTATGCCAGTCTTCAGCGTCGGATGTAGCAAAGGCGCAAAGCGTGACGAGTGATTCATTGCTACCGGTGGAAGACCATTATCTCGATGCCCTGACAGGTCGAAAGCTCTCTCGTCACCTCCTCCTAGATGCCAAAAGCAATACGGTTGACCTTGCGCAAGGTTGGGAAAATCCTCGGCGATAGTAGACACTGATATGTCTCGAAGAAATGACTTCCCGAAATTGTCCTCAAAGTGTGATCCCAGCATCTTTGTAAGATCTTTGCTGTTCACCGTTGGCGGGAAAGTCCTGGTCGTTTGAATCATAGGGGCTTTCGAAGTCCCACTTGCAGTACACTCTGCACGGACTATCCGTTCCACAGCTGATCGAATCCGCTTGTGGGTTTTGGCTTCTACGGCCCGAATGTCAATGCCAATCTCCATGTTGTCAGGGATGACGTTCTCGGCAGAACTTGCACTGAGGGGGAGCGCTGTCACCACAGCGGTATCAACAGGATCCAGTTCTCTTGATACTATCTGCTGGAGACGAAGCATTACATTAGCGGCGAGAATTGTTGGATCGATAGTGCGGTGTGGCTGTGACGCATGACCTCCCAAACCATAAAGCTTGCATCTCATGCTTTCTGCTCCGGCCATAATCGTGCCATATCGCAGTCCAACACTTCCGGCTGGGAGGCTTGCTACAACGTGTTGGCCAAGCAAATAGTCTGGCTTCGGCATCTTGTCGTATAGTCCATCATCTACCATTGCTTGAGCGCCTGTTCCCCGCTCTTCCGCGGGCTGGAAGAGTAAAATCAAAGTACCTGAGTAGGCGTGCTTGAGTGTCGTTGTGAGTATCTCGCTTGTCGCCAAAAGACACGTCATATGAAGATCATGGCCGCAGGCATGCATGACTGGCTGTGAGGCCTTTGTATCTGTACCTACTGTTCGCACTGTGCTAGCAAATCTCAGCTCTGTCTCCTCGCGGATGGGCAAACCATCCATTTCCGCCCGCAGCAGAACTGTTTTTCCAGATCCGTTTCGGTGAACTGCCACAAATCCATGACCACCGATACATTCGCGAAATTTGAAACTCGAACTCTTTGCGAGGTGATCGCGGAGGTATCGCGCTGTATTTATCTCTTCGTTAGAAAGTTCTGGATGTTCGTGTAAATGCTGGTATATGCTCTCGAAACGTTCAAGATCAGGAAGGTTTGCCTCAATTGTCTCTCGAAAAGAACCTCTCATCTTGACAGTGAACGGCAATCTTAATGTCCTAACGACAAGAATAGGGACATGGTCTTGGTAATAGAAGGTGAGCAGCAGGTGCGGCTCGCGCGAGTATGGGGTGAGCATAAAGCGGCACCACACCAAGGCCCAAAGCGGGTGACCTCGGCGTGCAAAAGCGAGATCTTGGCGGAGGAGTTTTCCCCAGTCCGTGCATTACCCCACCACCTGCATGAATTCAGTGGTAGAAGTGTTACACGAAACGCTCTTTGCTACGAGCGAAGCCTATTTTACACGCAGCGATAGAGACAGGGTAAGCAGTGGTTACGATTAAGGGTGAACATGGAGCGGCGCTACCAGACCAGGGGATATCCTTCCTATTGGTACATGCTATCTATCGGATATGCCGCTGCCGCCAAAGGCTCTCACGCACCCCACAGCTGCAGCAGCTGCCAATCCTCCTAATACCAGCATTTGAACAGCTGAACGGATGCATCTAGTATATCTTCTCTCTCCCACTATCCAGACTTTTCCAAACCCGAAGCCGAGAAGGCAGACTACTGTCAAGCCTACGCTGATCCAGAATGCCTCCATCACGTTCCTTGGTATTGCAAGGTAAGGAATCAGAGGAACTAAACCACCAATAAAATATCCTGCCCCGATGACCAGAGCAGATAAGTATGCGTATCCTCTTGTCATCTCGGGAGAGGAGGACTGGTGGTGGAACTTCATGAGAAAGGACAGAAGAGCGTCGCACTCGGTCGGCTGCAGAAGATGGTCCTTGACTGGCAACGACAGGTCCATTGGGAGATTCAAGGACGTGAATGTGTCCTCAAGGAGTCGGTACGTATCTGGTGGAGAGTTTTTGATCGTCATTCGAGTCTCGTCAAGTAGTGCGGCATAAGCGTCAATCTCGCTAACGGCACCGAGGTAGCCACCTAGACCCATGCTAATGGCTCCAGCAACGAGCTCTGCAAGGCCGCCATAGACTACCAGTTTCGTGTTGCCGAGCGCTGAGAGTCCGGCTGTAAGAGCAAAGGGAACGGTGAGCCCGTCTGAGAGACCGATTGTGGCGGACGATACAATTCGAGGATCGATGCGAGTAGGGGAACCTAGAAATCGAGTGTGAGAAATGATCATTTTCACTTATGGCATTTTGAGTGGAAAGGAAGGGTGGAGGCTGCAATCGCAAACAAAGAGATGACCTACCGCACACTTTTCGTTTGAGGCATAGCAACGCCATAGCGCTCAAGGCTAAGAGAGAACGTAGGGGACAAGATAAAGGATGGATTTTGGTACTGATGAGTACTGACAGAAAGAGAGGATAAGGAGAGCATGATGCATCCTTAAAGCAGAGCCAGAACACCGCGCAGGATGGCACAGCCGGGTTTCCAGAATTGCTGTAGTCGTGATATAGCGAACTCAATCCATTGAGACTGTCGTAAATTCGGAAAGCCGATCACAGAGAAGCTGCCTTACAGACCACTTTGACCTTCGGATACTGACGAGGTGGTCGGCCATGTCTTGGTCGGTTCCTGACTTTGCTCGTACTGAAGCCATGCCGGCAGCTGCGAGTACCCTTCAAGAACATGCCTGATGCGAGATGATGCTTGAGCGTTGAGAGATTGGCGACTTTGAGTAATACAAACGACTTGATTGGCTTCCGACCTAAGGTTTCTCGAAATTAGTAGATTGTGGAGAGCAGAAACTGGAAAGGGGGAATCCGGGGAAAGCAAAACGCAGGTCGACGCCAAGGGTTGAAGTCGGCCGAGCGATCCTCACGAGGGACGGAGCGAATCAGGCGTCCACGTATTTCCCGTACATCTCCTGTCCGGGGTTTCTTTCAGTCTTGACAGATTAGGTTGGATCTGTTCAGCATTTCAAGATTTTCGCCCTTTCGGAAACTGTCCGACTCGCAACTAAACCCCATCCTTCGGTCCGGCAGGCCCACAGATCCCTCTTGCGGGGAATGTGACATTTACCTGACATCTAGTAAAGATTTTTTGATCCGTGCTCTGGTACTCTTCTGGCGCTTTCAACGTCTTCGAGGACTCTTCGATCGCATCAGTGGTGCATCTTTCGACCGTGAGCAGTCTCCAGTGCTAGATCTACTTTTCTACTAGAGAGAAGAAAACCGGCTGTTCTCTGCGGGACCGTGGATTTCCAGAAGGGACCATAACTTCTGCTAGGCTGTCCATACTCTTGCGGCGTTTAAAATCAGTCTGAAATGGGAGCCAGAATCGGCTTGCAATTGACAACAACTCGGATCCCAAATCGGCAGATGAAACGGTCTGAAGGTGTCCCTCAGAGTATATCCGGGATGTAATAGGGCATCGTACTCTTAGCTCGGTAGATAGCGAGATTCTTTCGAGCCTTTCTCTCCTGTGTATAAGACCCTTCTTCTTGTCATTCACTTGCCGATGACTAGGATTTCCTGGTACACTGGCTACAGTGTTCTCCCACATGCCTTGCAATGGTCTCAGCTCTTTTCAGCGTCGCGGCGGCCCTAGCGCTTGCTTGGAAGTCCTGTTTAGAACATTTCCACGCTCTTCTGATGATCTTTGATGCGGAATGACCACTGCAACAAAATCTCATTTGCTCGCAGGACGGGTTAAAACACTCTCAGACCCCCTCTTGGGTCGCTCATTCTGCTCAGCGGAATATTATCACAGTATTGGGGCTCTGTCCCGTGATCTCCATTGCTATCCAATTTCTCCTCCGAATCCACCGCAAGAACTTGGGATAATATTACCTCCAGCCCGCCTTTCCCCCTTTAACTCAACTCCATATCACCCACCATTCTACGCTCTCTCAACCCCACTTCCTGCATCATATCACAGAAACCCACCGATAACATTCCCTCGACTCCTCGTAAGTGCAGCCCTGGATTCCTTCGCGTCCCACAGCTCCGCCCTGTGGAAATAGAACAGCGACGGGAAACGTTTCACCTTGAGGAACTGTACGCCGAGGACATGAGCCTCCTCCCGGTCGTCATCTGAAGAGCTTTTGTTTTGGTCTTGTTGTTCCGGGATTGCGGCGGCGCCGGGGTGTTGTTGATGCGCTGAGGAATGTCGGTCAGCGGCGGTGGCGGCGTCTACGGCTTGCGGCCGTTCGGTAGATTTTATCGTCGACAGCTTCGGACGGAGGGGGTAGGTCGGAGACGTGACGATACCGATGATGAGGTACATTGGCTTTGATTCTTCTTTTCCAGCATAGACTCCGGACTTCCACAGCGCTCTTTGGTGGCGCTTGAAGAGGGCGCTGAGCAGTTGATTTCTTTTTGGTTCCCCTAAAATAGATCGAGCGTGGATCATTACATTATAACCGTCCTTAATGAGGATGTACTTGTCACTGAAATCAACGTGGAGCCAGTCTGGGAGATTCGGGAGCCCGGGTGTCTTGTCAGATGGCGCAGCTGCTACTTTGGGCTTGTCCCTGCGCCAACAGCAGGTAGGAGATGGGCGCATGCTTGATGAAGGCGCAAAGAGCCTTTTGGTCGGTTCTGCAGGATCACCCACGACTAGGCAGCCCAACAGGTTGTCCGGACGAGGCCGCAGAATCATCGGATTGTTCAGCGTCGTCCAGTTCGCGACCTCCAGTTTTTTCTGAATGGACCATCTGAGGCTCCCGTAATTGATTCTGTCCAGTAACTTGATATTCTTGTGGCCGTGAGCTGCGTTGACGGCCATAAATCTTCTGATGGAGTGGCCGAGCACTGTTATGAAGCCCATTGTTTCTGTGATCTCGGTCTCGACCGTCTCGACATCAGAGACTTCCGTAGCGGCATTAAGAGTGGAGCTGAAGATGTGGCAGTGGTGCTGTAGGTCGTCCAAAAGTCGTCGTGAGCTTATACACAAACCCGTCACCCTCTGAAATGTTGCTTGACCTGCTCCATCGAGGTCGATTCGCCAAGCCCATTGTCTCAGCTGGATGAGAGTCTTGCCGATGAATTCAGAGTCTTTTTTTCGACTTTGGTCGTGTAGCTCAGTCCGGAGCTTGTCTAGAGTTTCGTCAATTTCTTCGTATTGTGACTTTAAATCTTGTGGTGAGGCCATGTGACGCGTAGAATTGGCGTCAGACAAGCTCGAGCTTGACGAATTTTTGATTTGAATCGTTTTCTGATCGGTCAAAGCGGTCTTTTGAAAATCTCGCGAGACAGGCATATACGATTTAGGATCAGGAACGGGCCTCTTGGAAGTGTTTGTCAGTGGGAGAGGAGAGTTCCGAACATCAAATGCGCCGGGTATTGCTGGCTCAGACGGTAGGGAAGCATAGCGGTGTCTAGCGTCTCGAATTGCTTGAAATCTTGCCTGATCGCGCTTTCTGCGAATTGCCGGGCTGAGTTGCGGCATTGTGTTAAGTTGCAAGCGAAGTGCTTAAGCGTGTGAGCTGGAGTCAAGGTACGGAGGACGAAAGAGTAATTGTCCTAGACGAAGTGATCGTTGACGCAAATCTCGTGAGCAGTGTGCGTCCGAAAATAGCCGCCATTGCCCGTGAATGAGTTTTGAATGAGGCTAGGCACACCAGCATCCTTGCCAAATCAGTATTCTGCTGTCAGTGTAAATGACAGGTCGCGAGAGAGCCACTCCATGACAAAGCTTTGGCCACAATTAAGGTCCAAAAAGAGGGTAGGTGGTTCAGAATGCAGCGTTAATAGGTACTGAAAACGAGCAAACCTTTCGCGCCTACAAGTCCTAGCAAAATCATTTGCCCGCCATCGAGACCTTCGAAGTAAGACTCCAAGCGTCACCTGTGTTAAAAATATAGCGGTATTCTTATCCTGTCGACAAAAAGTCTTCGTTCCTTTATTCACCTCTTACTGGAAACCGATTTCTCCCCTGCCGCCTCCCCTCCCTCATGCCTCCCCACCTTTCCACAGCCTCAGCGCAAAATTCACCACCACACCGGCCAACAGCGCGATTGTCAACAATGTCGGTCCAAGTGCATCATCAAACCCGCCTTGCCCCCGCTTCCTAATACTCCTCGCTCTCCAATGAAATGTCCCCAGGGCGTACGCCATTGCTGCGACAGCGATAAGGGTGAAAATGCCTGCCGAGATGCGGCCAACGCTGTCACCGAAGTTGAGTAGGCCGACGGCAAGGCCGCCGAGGATGACAGTGAAATTCAGCCAGGAGAGGAAGGTACGTTCATTGGCGAAGAAGACCTTGGGTTCTACGCGGGTTGGGAGTGCAATGCGCTTGCCTAGAAGATCCTCATCAGACTCTTGTGGTAAACAGATTGGGATAGAGCAGTTCGTGGGGATGATGTTGAGAAACATGTGATCCGTGCATGAGATGGGTGGAAATAGTGACCGGATAGAGTATATTCAATAGAGTGAGATACGCGCTTGGGATGACATAGAGCAGAGCAACGTTGAGTCTGGAAAATAGAAACACGAACCTGGAGCTGTCTGGAGAAGTGGCTGTGAAGACATGGTGCGGAGTTGTGGATGGGCATTCGCAGAGGTAGGAGGGATGTTTGGGTCAATTGACGTAGATAGACGGTCGGAGCTTGCTTGATGATATCACACAAGAGTGATGTAGATCTGCACAGCTCTTTCTAGACGACACAAGCAAGAATATGCATTTCATTGAAGGTGTTGAAGTGTCGTCTTTTTTTCACTCTTCTCCAAGCTTCCCCGCGCCGTCTCCACAGCCAATGGACAGCGTGAACGAGAGCTGGCTCGTGATTGGGCTTTTGGTCTGGGAAGGTGAAGCGAAGAGTTTGATTTGTTTGCTCCCGATGCCCCAGCAAGAAGGCACTTGCAACACATGCCCAAATTTCACAACCTGATATACAATTAACGGACGACCAAACGAATTCCTGCTACAAGAAACCTTGTATCCCGCAGTTCAAGAGCTCGACAAAATATCAACCTTGAGTCAAACATGGCGAATCTCAAGGCCGACATCGAAGAGGGTGCAAGCGGCGCAAAGGCATCGGCAGCTCCTCCCCTGACAGTGTCAAAGATGAAGAAGATTGTTGTCGATGTACGGAAGCCCGTCTGTTTATCCCTAGTGATATCAAGATGCTAATGCTTCCGCTAGGCTTGCGATGCTACTCTTGCCCCTGTCACCGGCTACGACCACGCTTCCACAGAGACTTGGAACTCACAAATAATAGTACGATTCACTCCTAAGTACCACTTTTAAAGCTGCGGCCACGGAAGGCGAAACGGAGCTAATCCGAGACCCAGAAAACAGTGCTGGGACAACTGATCGAGCAGTCGCAAGCCCAAACCGAGAAGTCGAGATTTAAGTTTATCGTCAACAGCACTATTATGCAGCATTCACTCACCTCGAATGAACCAGCGTCCTCCTCTTCTGATGGCGGAAATGTTGGAGGCGGTCGGCGCGGGATGCATTCTGCAACTGGAGGGTACTGGAACGAAGAAAAAGATGGGATGTTCAATTTCAAGTACGAGGCGGGGTCGGGTAAGGGGCTCGACGTTGTGGTTCTGATTGTTTGGATTGCAGTATGATATCAAGAACGGCAAATTTGTTTCAGGGGCGTATGGGACCGGAGCTGCATCTGGATAGACCCTTGCATACGGGCAGGATCCTCTTTGGCAACTTGCGGGTGAGTTCGCTTTAGCTGGAGTACTCTGGAGACTGTTTTGAGAGGCAAGATGCTTATGCTGAATGTATAATCTGCTTAGTGCGATTTTAGCATAGCGTTATGGGTGATATATGTGAAACAAAGAGTTCATGACGACCGCCATCATGTCACTCAAATTCTAATGATCCGCTCGATTTTTCAGACAGCGCGACGCAATCCGAACCCACCCCCGTATACCTTACCGGCGGCCTCCTCCTCAACCTCTGCTCCAGCTCCCGCTCCCCCAACCCCCTCGCCTCTTCCCCTATCACCGCCCCAATCGGCTCCGCCAGATCCATCACCGCCCTCCACCTCCCCACCTTCCTCCCAGCCCTCCCCAGCACACTCTTCCTCCTCGCCTCCAGCCACACGGCATACAGCCCCAGCGACCACACAATCTGCGCGACGACGATCAGCAGCAGCATCTGGAAGGAGAAGCCCCACTGGTACGCGGCGGAATTCGGCTGGCAGATGATTTGTTTTGTGGGGATGTAGGCGAGGATGTGCATGGAGGAGCCCGGGTGGCCTTGGTCCATGGTGACGGGGTACCAGATGCCGTTGTAGACGAAGGCGCAGCGGAGGGTGACGTTAGCGATGGTGTAGTCGGTGTGGTTGATAGTGAAGGTGGTTGAGTCGTGGAGGGGGGACCAGGGGTGGTCGGAGAGCTTCAGGATGCCTGTGTGTGTGAGAACCATTGGTTGTCAGTCTTTGTCTGGAATTTGCGTTGGATGGCAGTATAGCTACAAGGGAAGAAATGAGAGATTTAGGACTTACCACATATGTCGTTGACCGCGTTGATGTACTTGATCTTTACGGTCCACGGGTCGCTGCCATTTTGGAAGTCGAATATATAGGACAGGCTTTCAGTGTAGTCCGGGACGGGTACGGTCGAGTTGTCACGAAGCATGACGGCTCTTGTCGAAGCACCGACGTACGAGGTACTCGCGCTCAAGAGTGTCGGGAAGCCCAGGACGTACACGATGGAGATCAGGATCCATAGTAGCAGTGCCCTTATACGGTATGATCTCGCCGTCCACAGCGCTCCGGGCATCGCGCGCATGGTCTCGAGGTGGTTTGCAAAGGCGACGGAGGCGAACAGATCGTACGAGACTGGATCGCGCTCAGTGATGCGTAGCAAGACGTCCGCGTAGACTTTGTAGGCAATCCAGGCGAGGAATGCTCTGCCGCCTTGGCCGGCCACAAAGTCCCACGCTACGTCAATGAGCTTTGCGGCGGTGAAAGACATGGTGCCGGTACGAGCGTTGACTTCGAAGAGGGAGCTCCAGGAACTCCATGGGGGTGACAGATCGCAGGGGAGATCTTCGCTGGACCAGTAGTCACTGGATGACTGTCTCCTTGTCAAGAAACCGGAGTTGAGTTGTGTAAGCAGTACTGGAGGAATGACTATAAGAAGAACGATTGCTAGGCCGGGAGAATACCGCAAGAAAACGTGTGATGTCTTTGTGCGGTGTAATGCGCTCTGTTTCGTAAGCTCAGGTCTGTTTGGAGGCGGATACATCTCGTAGGAGCCTGATGTCTCCTCAACACCGCTGGGTACTCTTTCGAAGTCGCCTTTCATCGCGTCAAGAGTCGAGATTCGGGTTGAGGTTGGTTTGCAGACGGTCATAAAGGCAGGATCCCATGCTGTGGGATTAGATGAATGTCCCAGAAACGCAAGGTAACCTTTAAAGGCGAATTGAGAAAGGCATGAACAAGGTACATAAGAGGCGAAGTCAGCAGGGACAGCGATCTTACCATGGGGCTCCCAATACAGTACTTTGACATAGCGCGAAAGCTAATTTAGTCGCGAGGAGGAGACACGCCCTTCCACGCGGCTGGATTTCTTCAATGAGATATCTTGCTAGTCATTGGCTACACAAGATATCTTCCGTGGCAGTGAATCTAGTTCTTTCCTAGGCAGATCGCTAATCCGCCCCGGGATCTTCTTTCTACCGGGGGTATTATTCAAACTTCGCCCCCAAATAACCAAAGCGCAGCCAGGTACATGGTTCCTGATGAGGCTAGTATCAACGGCGTGTAGTGCCTAGACGTCTCACAGGAGAAATCTGCAGGGTTATGAAACTTTAGTGTGGTGTTCGCAATTAATAGTTTACTTGATCCCGAAAGCGTGAAACCCAAATGTGAGCCAGTACCTCCTGCATCCGAAGCAGAATTGTTAGTAAAAGAAGACATCTCATGTGGAGGTTAGTGGCGAAAGGACCTGTAATTGCATGGAAACCTCGTTACGATCAGTGTACTTGTGCACGGGCCACTGACTCAGCTTTGAAACGATCTTGAGTTTCCTGGCTGATTAATTCAGGTTCCAAGAAGCAATCCACAAAGAGCTTATTTTACCGATATTTAGACATACCTACTTCAAGACGAGACGAAATGTGTACACAACCCCTGTCGTACTCTAGGGTGCCGGTCCCGTTCCATTCCGAAGCTTATTGCCACAGGTCCTCTCGAGTGTTGTCGCATTTAGCGCTGTGTCCACGCACCGTATTACGACGTTCATGCAGTTGAGGAGTGGAACAGCTTGATCTCTCATCTTTCTCTTTTCCGACTTGCATCATTAGTCCAACTAGATCATCCAGCTATGACGAAACTCCGTACCTTCTCTCTTGGAAATCTCTCGGGACAAGATGCTTGAGTAGTGTTGTCCCCGGTCAAAATCTGAAGGTGCTGAGGCCACTTTGAGAGCTTTGGAAGCTTGGAAACATATCCTTCTAAGGAGCTAGTGCTCTTACGAAGAGTCACATTTGATGTGGTGGCTGACATTACCGACACGACAGACTACGGGCTGTGTGTTGCGCGAATTTTCCAGGCGCCCGTTTCACCTTCGAAGCCAGGTTAGGGCAAGGTGTTGGTCCAGGCGTGGACGCGGTGCCATCATACTCCAAGCCTGGCCGAGGTATTGTGCAACTGTCACAATGAGGACTGTACTGAAGGAACTGTTGCTGTCTGAATAAGCTCAAGATTCCTATTAACGGCTCCATTCAGAGCCGGGGCGGTGGTACATCTACGTTATTCACCTTATGCATGGTATTGCCTGGTGCCTGGCCAGGCAACTTTTAGCGACTCTTTTGGCGCGACCCACCCTTTGCCCGATTGAGAGGATCAGGCTCCACTCATCTCCACCAAATCAGCAAGTTTGCAATCTCCGGCCAATGGGGAGCGTTCCTTGCGACGCCAGCCACTAAATCACGCCACACGCACCGCTGGTTTGGCCGCTTCGTCCAACAGCCCAGAAGCCCCCAAATCCATCTGCATCCCGGAAAAGAAAAACAGCCTCCTGGTCCAGCGCGACGCAAGGGCAAACACAAGTCTCCGGTGATGACGGATATTATTTTGACCACCTATTTCGCGAAAGTCCTTACTATTGACTTGCAGATTGTACAGAGGACTGCTCGGGCGGCGGCGTGGTTGATGCGTCAGCCGTTTCGGTGACCTCCAGTGACGTACTCAAAACAGACTAGCGAGACCCGCTCGCCCTTGGCTAATCCTGCATCGCGCCTGCGTCCCCCCAAAAACCCTCAACCCATTCTCAACTTCTTCCCTTGATCCTTTCTCCCCTTCCCCAACCCTGCCTTCTCGCCTCACCTCCACCAAAACCACAGATAATCCACCTTTTCGCACCTCTCGGCCACCGCAACAACCTCTTGTTCCTTATAGACCATCTCGACTTGCATTTTTGGCCCTCTTTTGTTGCACGGCTGGTCTCCGCCTCCACGTCATTCATTCTCAGCCCACTTCGCTGCGGCGCATTCCTCACTACCGACGCGAATCACGCAATAATCTCTGCCACGCTCCTTGAAACCGTCCGTGAGGGCATCGCGACCGATTTATGTCCTTTAATCTGAGCGCTAGACGATTCTGGAGGTCGTAATTGTGAGGAAATGAAGAACACAGCTTGACCTTATGCGCGTACCCGAGACGCATGCACGATTTATAAAACAAGCTCGAATGAGGCAAAGCTGGCGACTACCTTGGATCGATCATTGCGGCTCTGTCCGCGCATTCTGGCATGTTCCGGCTTCTGCCTTGGAGTTCAGGACTAGGGGGAGACAAGGCTGCAGACCCGATAAAGGTGCTGGGAGTACGGTCGCATAATTTGTCGTTGCTGGACACATCAAATATTTCAAGATTGAAGCGGAAACGTACGGACAATCGCGGAAGTGAGTCTCCCATCCGGTCTCGGAGTCCGAACCAAAGGCGGGCAGATCATATTGAGAGATCTCCACACGTTCTCGTGCCGAAGTACAATGATCCATCAGAGGGCATAGCAAACGCCAGTTTCAAACAGCAGAGCTCGCCACCGCCACTACCTGATCAACCAACGCCGCCAACTTCCGATAATATGACACCTACTAAGACATCTGATGCACCATCTGCGTCCAACATGCCTCGCACAGAAAAAGACATCAACGTCCTTCGCAATTCAATAAGCACGCAGCTGAATCTTTCGATCCTTCTAAAACACGACGAGCTGCGACTGATAGATCAAGAGATAGCCAAATGTCAGGTAGCCTTGGAACAATTACGGCGTTGCCAAGAGATTCCTTATCCAGGCACCGCTCCCTCTCAAAATGTCAGTTACGGAACTGGTCCCTCTGTGAAGCCTGTTGGACAAGGTCTATTACCGAACTCTCCTGCACCATGGGGCGTTACTAATGGGCCCTATTCGCGACATTATGCGAAATGGCTCATACCTGACCCCAATTTCGACGGGGGGGAACTACCTCCGCTGGAAGCGACTCCACCTGCAGGAAAGACGCCTTCCAAAGCTAGGTCAACGCGTGGTAGTTTCACTGAAGCGAGCGTCGGCGGGAAATCGCGAAGTGGCCGAGGCAGCACTACAGGCTTGCAGTCTCTGTCAAGCGGCTATCCACAGCCGAAAGGAAATGTAGGTCCCATGATTCAGAAGCGAAAATCGGACGGAATGACAGTGAAACTTGTTTGCTTGGACTGTCGCAGAGATAATTTTTCAAGCACGCAAGGGTTTATCAACCATTGCAGAATAGCACATGGTCGCAACTTCACCACTCATGATGCTGCGGCGGATGCTTGTGGGGAGCCGGTGGAGATGGATGAGTCTGGCGCAGTCATCGGGGCCGATATTCCGACCACCTCTACGACGAGCCTTGTGCATCCACTGATAAGGTCGGCGCATCTCCTAAAGAATCGTCCAGACCCATTATCTGATGCGTCTGTGACTGATTCTCCTATGACCGACGCGCCTCCACGAGATCTAGCCACAACCAACATTCAGTCCAATCTAGCTCCAGCCGTACCTGCGAAACGCAAGCGTGGTCGGAAATCTAAACAACCATCTCCCGCAGCACCCACCCCGTTCACACCCTCCCCTCTCACGCCTAACCTCTCCGCTCTCCTCCAAGGCCGCAACATCGCCATAGACCTTGCTAACGCCGTCACCGACGCTAAGACCCGCGTTGACTTCGAAGAATCATCATCCGATGACTCTGAAGTTGAGTCTACGCCCACTCTACCTTCACCTAGCAACCAAGGCGGTCTTACCCTTCGAGGCGGCATGTCTCAACTTGGTCGAACCACGAAGTCTCCTGCCCCACTTGATCTTAGCCGAAAAGGACCCGATAAGCCGCATCACTCGCAGCATCGAAGACCGCCGCAACGAAAGCCTTCTGAGACGCTTCTTCCGACTCCACAGTCGAGTTTCACTACTCCACCATACGCCGAAGCTCAGTCTCCGTCCTCCCCACGCGACCATGTGCCCACATCTCCGGCTCATCTCCACCAACAAGACACGCCTGCCGAACCATCTCCAACCAATGATTCCAACCAAGCGCCTTCGCTTGTCACCGATAGCAGTAGTGACGCTTCCGACTCCGGCGATTCGACCTCTGACTCTTACGAAGCCCCAAGATCGGATGCGTCGGAAACAAGTGGATCTTCGAGCGAAAGAGCCGAGTCTGAAGATCTGGACGTCGAAGTAGGGGATTTCGATATGGCAATTGACGAGGACGAGCATGAGAGCGTGCACGACGGCCCGAGCCGGACCAGGGTGAACGATGTCCAAGGGAAACCGGCAAATGTGAGGAGAGCAAGCGTATTGAAGAAAGCATGGCCCGGGAGAGGGAGGGCAAAAGGTGTGGTGGAGAAGCACGTTAGCTTCGTAAGTCCGAGTCCAAGTGCGGACAAGGTGGAGGCAATGGAGGCGGGTCCGAAAAAGAAAGGTGGACGGGTAAGGAAGAAGAACGGCGGCTGATTACTGTTTTTTGAGCAATTTTGTGTTTTTTTTCTGCATTGGCGCGGTGTGGTGTGGTCTTGATATGATACTTATACGATATTGTTTGGCGTTGCGGGCGGAAGTTCATCTTTGATCTGATTCGATCCGGCTAGGCGGCGGCAAAGAAGGAATGAAAGACTACATGGCGCGAGCATTTGGGTTTTTGGGGGGTTGTATTCTTCCCTGTTCTATATACGATTGGCTTGTGTTCTTACAACAAGGGCACGGGTAGGTTGAAGTTTTCGAGCTCGGTTATCTCTAAGGTAGTTTGGTGGTGGTGAGTGAGTTCCTTGAGAAGGGAAAGCTTGGGCAATGCCCGGAGATTACCGTGTGAGAACACGATGAGCATATATATGGTTGTGCCGATCTCTTTTCCTGCGCAAATTGCGAAGTAGTATGCTTCTCGAATGACCTTGCAAGCGTAAGCCGAGTCTTGCATAAGTAATATGTCCGCCCTGTTCTTAAATGACTTTTCGTAAGCCACTAATTCTGAGTCTGAAATTGTGGTATATAAAGGCTTTCGCTCTCTCTCTTTGAAAAAGCGGGGATAAAGTTCAAGATCGAGTTCTTGGTCGGTTTGGCCTGATCAAGCAGCTTTTCGGGGCAGGGGGATGAGAGAAAATGTAAGTCCTGCCCTTACGGTACCGTATTTTGCCTGAGCACCCAAAACCTAAAGTCCATGCGAGGAGTTTATGACAAACAATACACCACACTACTCTGCCCCGTACTATTACTCCCGCATGCCTGTACGAAACGGTTCTCTTAGCCAGAGTCTAGGTAGGGGGCTTGAGAGTTCCGGAGTAGAATACAGGCGTTGAGTGCGGAGTTTTGGGGGTTTGTTTTTGTTTTTCGTTTACCTTGGGCCGGAGAGAGAGGGAGAGGGAAGTTGGGCTCGAGGGGAGGGAGATGAGGTGTTGGTTAGAGAGGGTGGGTTTTTGGTGCGTGGGTAGGGAAGTTTTGAATTTGAGATGGGGTCTGGGTTGGAGAAGGGGAGGGGGGATTGGGACGTGAGTTGTGAGCTGTGAGGTATGAGATGTGAGATATCTTTTAGTATGGCTAGGTTTGGGTTTGGGAAAAGGAGGGGCAGAGACGAGCATTTCACGATAAAGGTTTGAAGGGCGGAAGGCTGGGAGAATGAGAAGATGACATGATGGGATGATGGGAGAGGGGAGGAAGGATATGGAAATACTGGTGCAGAAAGCATGGAACTATGAACGGGGGGAGGCATTGAGCGGGATAGAAAGTAGAGGAAGTGGGGGAAGCATTAGGAGCTCTTTTACCCTCTAGAGCAACTTTTGTAGCATGTCGCAGCCGTGAGCGCTGCTACGGGAGGTTATGAGGGAATTCGAGGAAGGCTACCCTTACCAGCGGTTTGCCTTATACCCCAACCACCCGCTCTGGGGGTTGTTATGGGTTCCTATGGTTCCATACATGTTGATTTCCCTACTGTGGGGACGATCGCGTGGTTGTGCGAGGTACAGAGCCTTAAAATCGCGCAAATTTTCGAGGCGTGTACCAGGGGGAGCACGTGCACAGTACTTTTACCGCGCGGTACAGTTAGTCCGCGAGAACACACTCTCTCGAGGGCTGACCACCGACCCTTTCATCAACTCTGGAGAAAATCTAGTGACGTTTCTAGCACATAGCAAGGATTCTCCGATGTCGCTAAGCATTTATAGCTCACAGCCTCGCTTTCCGTCCGTTATGTAAGATCGATTCCGCTGAAACGCTCGCCGGCGACAATCTTATTTCTGTCTGTGCCCCTTCTGCGGTGGTCCGCTGACCCCAGCGGAATAAGGCTCGGATCACGCTCTAGGAACCCACCTCTTGCTCGTACTTCGTCCCGGTCCAGCCGCCATCCACGGTCTGCGAGTGCAGCTAGCAGGCAGAAAAAGGCCCAATTTGCTGGATTCGTTCTCCGTTGGTTAGGGTCAAGAGTCGTTACGTTCTCCCAATCCCAGGGTTTCTTCTCAGATTCATAGGACAAGACGATAGG
Source organism: Pyrenula aspistea (assembly GCA_021030945.1). Classification (NCBI taxonomy): domain Eukaryota; kingdom Fungi; phylum Ascomycota; class Eurotiomycetes; order Pyrenulales; family Pyrenulaceae; genus Pyrenula; species Pyrenula aspistea. Next base: position 27,598 of record JAGFML010000122.1, read on the forward strand.
CAGGTTAAACGCTTGATGCATAAGCACAAAGGAAGTTAGCTTCTGGAAATAGTTGATAGGGGCAGATCCTGGTTTGGCAGGCCTCAAGGCAGCAAAATCATGGGTTTCGGAAAGAGCGTTGAGACTCGATAGGCTGCTACGAAATTGTGAGTCGCAGATGGTGGTCACGGCCCTCGGATTGGCTTGGTCTGTTGTGGCTCCTAGGGGCATTTGTGGGTACTCGTTGTCACGCATTCTTATCACATATGTCGCGGCTTGAACGGTATCTGAAGCTTGGCAGCCTGCGGCGCTGGTCTTATCGATCCATAACATCCTATTATCGCTATCGTACCACTCCTGTCTAACGGTCCAGCCACGCCCATCAATCACAAGATGCTGCTCGGTGCGCTCTCTCCGCGGTATATAGCCCATGCGAGGATGTTCAGGGTCCTCTCTCAGTTTCCATTTATTAGTGTTTTGCGGTGATGGATCTCGGCGATCGTTATCACAATAATATCGGAAATTTGCTTTGTTTCGATCCTCATCTGACTCCGGAATCATAGTGGCTATCAAATCTAGTTCACCTGAATAGCAAATTAGACAGTCAGGACTTGTGACCACAAAAAGCATCGTTACTCACTCTTAGCGCGATCCAGCGTCCGCTGATATGATGGATCCGCTGGACTTAGAAAAAGTCGATGGAAGTAATCCTTTTGGATCGTGTCGGTGGAGCTAGACAATCGATCGCCTGCTCTGGCGGCCCACATCCCGAACTCGTGAAAAGCCTCGTCAAAATGTGAATCGTCGCGTTCGCACGATCCATCAATCCAGTAGGTATATGGAGGCGGGTCATGAGAAGCCGTGGGCGACGTGAGGGTCAGCACCCAGATGATTAATATGTTCATAGCCCCCTCTTTAGTATCTTTTAAGCGCGGACATTTTCACTTAAGGGATTTTCGGTGAGAAGTGCGTGTATGCACAAATTAGATTGTAGAACGACACGAAATCTATGAAAGTTCGCGAAAACAAACACTGTGAACGGGAGGTGTTATATAAGGTAGCTTAGCTCCCCAGAATAGTTATCGGCCAACACCCGCGAAACAGTCAGGCTATGTTGAACGGGTATTCTCCACCAAGTTCCAGGCGATCCGAAAAGGCACCGGCGTTACGGCCCATCGTTACGGTTAAGAACTCCCAGATAGATGATTGGTCTTTCACAGTGTCCTAGGTGAGTATCTAATGGAGGCTTGCCTTTGGGGACAAATTTTCACCTGGGAGCTTGCGCAGCTACTCAACAGTTAAAAGTGATTGAAAAGCGGCCGATAGGCGACAAATCACGCGAAGTGAAGAATTGCTATGTCACCACATTAAATGAATTCTCAACCACATCTCTGTCGGGATGTTCCTCTTCATTTTGAATTGTGTCTTGAGGGGGGATGCAAGAAGTGGCGAAAGTCCCGTCACAAGCCAAAGCTTACGGGTGACTTCATTGCCAAGACATTGCCTAGTGCGGGCCAACCACGCCAAGCTCGCTCTCTATGAGAGGCCAAAGATGATGCTGTACGGTACCAAGCAAACAACAACGTATTATAGATGCCGTACGATCGAGCCCACTAGCCTCTATATGCATTGACATGTGACCGGATCTTTGTTTTAAATTTGTGTTTCCGCTGCTAGGTTCTTGGTGCGCACAGATAGGTGGAAATGTCGGATCGAGATTTTAGACGTGACCGGTAGAGAGAAGTGGAGTTGAGGAGGCAGTAATAAATAATAATGACCAGAACCGATACGACCATAGACTGTTATGTGGATTGTGCGGTGGTGGACAATGCGCTGAGGGTAGAGGTGCTTCGAATTACGTCTTGGAATCAGTCAACGCCAACTGAGTCTTGATCTCCGACTCTAGCTGCATATACGGACGATTACTCGACTAGTCAAAGGAAGATAGATGATTTTGCTTGGTGCCCATTCTTGAAGTGTCCTTCCAGTTCTTGGTAACAGAGCCTGAATATCCAGAATATTATTACGCAAGCATTCCCCTTTTCTTTGAGCGTCCAAGGTGAACATAGGGCATAGAGCTCGTGGATGACGTTCTTAGATGGGGATTGCTTGCAGCTAATCCTCATGAACTTGTAGAGGAGCTGGACTACTCTCGCTCTCGGATTCCGTACCAATGTCATTGCTCAGTGAGTCGGGGACTGACCGTTGAATCTCCAATACACCTTCTTGCTGCTTCTTAGGAGTAGCGATGTCGATCAGAGATTAGGCAAAGTATGATGAGGATATGAAGTTATCTATCGGGAAGCAACAGCTTTAGCGAAGTAGAAGATAGGGCAGTGGGGTAAATATAGCTGACGGGGGAGAAACGGCAGACATATAGGATCGAAGAAGTGATCGTGGTCAAATGGGTATGTAATGTCAATAGTTGAAGGACAGCCGAACAGATCGCAAATCGAAGGGGTGGGGCCAAAGGTACCGCATGTTCACTATTATTTCGGGTGAAATATTGCAAAAGTCAGGAATAGTCGCTGGGTAAATAAACGGCGTAAGTTCCGATTATTTGTTGGCGTGAACATCGAGTCTTAAGGTCGAAGACAGCCGCGGTTGAGGATTGGGTAAATACGACGTGCTTCTCGCTTGCTGGCTTGCAAGAGACGGTGTAGATTTCAAGATGCCCCACTGTGGAAGACAATTCGCATTTTATCAAGGGTGAGTTGCTGTGTCCTCCCCTTTTCTCACCGCTCCACGAGGTCCCTAACCCCGAGCGCTCTTCCAACCTTTACCTTTACCTTCTTCTCTTTCCCCTCCCCGTCCTTATCCCCATTCATTTCACTATCGCCCTTCTTTCCAGCACTACCAACAGCCTCACCTTCGTCCTTCTCCTCGCCGTCTGGGTCTTCTTCCTTGCCCTCCGGAGCTAGCCGTGACGAAGTGAGGTCCTTCTTCATCGCGTACGCGTCCTCTCCGTCGGCATAGTATTTGCTTTCGACACCTTCTTGCGTGAAACCGAGAGTGTCTTTGTATAGGGCTAGAGCGGCGATGTTGGAGATTCGGACGTGCAAGGAGACGTAGCGAGCTGCGTGGCATTCTGCCATAGCTCTTTCTGAAACATCATTTTAGCACTGTGCAATAAGAGCTGACGGAAGGGTGAAATACGACTCATCCTCATTAATCTCTCCGCTATTCCCAATCTCCTATGTGTCCTCATAACACTTAAACTTGTGATATGTCCGTGCGGTATTCCATCACTGGGTTCCTCCTCCATCTTCGCTAGCACATAACCGACGACTTTAGGATAGCCACCTGGGAGACCATGTTTTTGTTTTGTGTTTGGCGAGCGGACGACTGCGACGAAAGAGAGTTGTGGCCATGTTAGGGCGTGGTAGAGGTAATACTTGAGGAAGTAGTTTTCGGGAAGGTTCGTAATGTTGCAGGTTTGTATACTGGGGAGAAGGTGAATGTGGGAAGGGTAGGAGGAGAGCGGAAGGATGTCGACCATAGTTGTCTAAGATAGATGAGACTTTAGATAAAAAGTCGGAACGCGTGGCTAGTTGCAGGATCAAAGTTCACGTTGTGGGCGAAGATTTTTTGTTAGGCAAGATGACCGAGACTAAGCAAGTACGTAGGAAGCGATCTCCGAGCCTGGGCAAAGGTTCTACTGGCTTGTAAAAAATATAGGAACGTTCAAATATATATGAGAATGTTAGCCAGCTTGTGTACATATGGCGTCTCTGAACCCTTCTAGTTTGAATCGACTGCATGTGAGTATTAGATCGGGACGGACCCCTCTCGCTACACCTGCCTTATCCATTTTCAACGTCAGACCCTTGGACCCGTTCGAAGCCCCACCATCGAAACTTATTTTCAGCCTTACCGTAATCTCGACTTCAGCAGGAATGAAAAAGCGCCTCTCATCGAGCCAGGTCAGAAGAATCACGAATTTGGCACGCGCATCTAGCATCATAAGAGTTAAAGTTTTGAAGAATTGGTCATTGGAGAACTTCCGAGAGGAAGCTTTCGAAGCAGTGGTTCCTGCAGTTCTACCTACTGGAGGGTTGGATAACTTTCCAGCCTTGTCGAAATGGTTCACTCCTGCGAAAAGCAATCCAGGACATGATCTATCCAAAGAGTACTTTATCTCACACCAAGACATTTCGGTACCCATCGAGATCACTTCGCAGAGAGATGACGGTACAATGTCTTTTGAACAGTCTTACCTCCCCTTAAATTTCTTGCTGAAAGCAATCGACCCAGGCGCGGCCACATCAAATATTAAGCTATACCTGGCACAGTGTCAAATAGCAGAATTACCGAACTCATTGCAAGAAGACGTCCCAACACCAAATCTTGTTCTCAAGGCGGGCAAAGGGGATGTGTACGACGCGAATATATGGATGGGGGTCCCACCGACCTATACACCATTACATCGAGACCCAAACCCTAACTTCTTCCTGCAGCTGTCAGGTAGGAAGAAGGTCAGGCTGTACCCGCCAGAGGTTGGTGCAAGTATCTTTGAGCTGGTGCAATGGAGATTAGGAAAACAAGGTTCTTCAGCTGTCTTCCGCGGTGACGAAATGATGAGAGGTAACGAAAGAGCCTTTATGGAAGACATGGTCTGGAAATATGAGAAGACAGACTATCAAAAGTATTGTCAAGAGGCAGAACTTAGGAGCGGTAATGCGTTGTTCATTCCCAAGGGGTGGTGGCATAGCATCAAAGGTTATTGGTACGGCATCAATGCTTCTGTCAATTGGTGGTTTCGGTGATAAAGGAAGTCTTCTATTTCAATTCCTTCTGTGAGCACTACTTGGTAGTGGCGACATGCCTGGTCGAGGGTGGATCGTTTTGAAGTCCAAAGGAAGTGAGATGATGAAAAGGAGATGGTACGATGAAAGTCATACGAAAATCACCGCTCGCTTTAAAGCTCACCCAATAGCCCCACCGGTGTCTCTGACAATTATTCCGGCTCCTTTGCACTCAATTCTGGAGATGATCCACCAAAGGTTTCCCAATGTCGGACGCATTCGAGGTTTGACAAGTTTCTCCCGGTCAACCTGTTTTCGCTTTTTTTTAGTGTTCATCGCACCACTGATCTCGATATCGCTTTGTCAATACCAACGATAATGTACTAGAATAAGGTCAGCAACAGCTTCGTGTACCAAAGAGACATGATCGTACCTAGTTATACCAGACAGGACTCGACTGATGCCTGTCAACGCTGTTGTCTATCTCTTTGATATACTCCTCCCGTGGACCAATGGGCAGCAGGATCCAAGCCCGCAAGATCTTGCGCTTGGTTCGTCTTCTCCACCATTCTACCGCTGTGTTGCAACGCTTGTCCCTGGTCACCACCAGCTCTATCTTGAGAACCGGCGGCAATTTGTCTTTCGATCTCATTCAAGAATGCTTCGTACTCTTGCTTCCGCTGCTTGATGCTACCTTCATCATGTTCCGACCCGGCACGATAGGGAACAGGCTCTTGTGGATGACCTTGCATATACGTGCGCCAGAGCTCACGTGGATGGGATGAAGGCTGTTGAAGCCCTTCAAAAGAGTTGGGAGCGCCCTTGGAACTCATGGCGGAAAGGAGGGAAGTGTGACTGCATTGATGTCAGACAACGATGAGGCTGGGTCACATGACGAGGAATCGGGATCGATCTGTAAGAGCAATCAACTTACAATGAAGATTCACCCAGACAATGAATTTACAGTGAGGAGTCTTAAAGTTGCTTGGTGTTGGGGATTCCTCCTCGAAGCACTAAGAAGGGGTGGCAGAGGCTTCTTATAGGAAAGAACGGCATACGACTACGTAGACCCTGGGGAGACCATGGCGATTGCCTGGCCACCAGGAGAGCAATCCAGAATGTGGACTGCAAAATGCCCGAGGCGGCCCATCGACGCTGAAAATTGATTATGCTAGGATATAATATCTAGCACAATGATGCACGAAACGTTTCCAGAATCGGCTTGTAAAGACAAATGGCGAGCCAATTTGTGAAGACAGCTGCCGCCCCAATCCTGTCCCTTACCAAGCACCCCATCCCATCGTATCATTCCCCTTCCCGCTTTCCAAAACGAGCAAGCATGAAGGGGAGAACCATTCCTATTGGTTAACTTCTCCAGATCTCTAGAGGGTAACGGATCGACGGCAGAAGGCTGAAGGTCGGGTCACCCTCTTGAAGCAGTCGAAGTGTGTGAAGGCGCGCTGGATCATGAGAGGAGGAGCTTGTGCTGCGGGCAACGGCTCACGACAAGAAGCACCGGCAATTTACCGGAACAAGGAGGTGAGTGGTCGCCTCAATTTTTGCTTCCTATTGCCACAGCTTCAGACCGTTCACAGGAAAGGGTCTAAGCTTGTGCGCCTGTTTTACCCCACCCTCGGAACGTCCTCGTCCAGCGTCCAGTCTTTCTGCAATGACGAGACACCCTAGGCCTTGGCACTAAAGTATTGCCTGATTAGATCCTCATCTGGACCTCTGGAACACCGAGTAACAACATCCAACTATGACTTGCGCCTTTAGATCGGGGAGGCAGCCTAGTCAAAGTGGACGCAGTGAGCTCAATAGAGATCAGATTATAGATCTTGCTACGGGGAAGAATTTGCGGCTACGGAGTCGTAGCAGGGCCAAAAAGTGCCTTCAACTCGTCAATTCTTAGTTTAGAGCCCACCTTTAACGCCTTTCCAGTAGGGACATTTTCAGGAATGTGTGATAAACTTCATAGCACAGACGTGGAAGACATTAGCCCGATGGGTGATCGTGAGGTTAATCTTATTTTTGTGCTGCCCGCGGGCCATCAGAATCTAGAGGTCACATCTTCGGTCGCCACATGGTCTTCCCCGGCTTCTTAAAGGGTTTTGTCGCGCGCCGTGGCGGATTGACGAGGTATGGCTCCGCGCTCTTAGCGCCGCAACCCCACGAGCGTGACGTGACAAAGAATGATATGACTCCCGCGGGGATCTCTGCTCTGTCACAGCGCAAGAAGAGATCCACTCTCGGACAGTCAAGTGGTCGAGAGCAGTATGGTGGCGGCCTTGGCAATCCATTCGCGTGGTTGCCTTGGCAGTCGTTCGCCAGTCCGCTTTATTAGCGATGAGCAAAGGGCAGACATAGAGGGAGGGAAGCCGGAGCGCACCGTCCGGGAAGAGGTGGTTTGGGAAGCTGCAGCTCTCCAGGGGCTGTTCAGTGGCCCCAAAATCCCCAATCAACCCTCGCAGCTCGGTGAGGGCTTCATCGTTCCAGCTGCCTGACCTTGTCCCTAGGTCGTGCTCGAAAAGGTTCGAGAATCTTGCTCGCATTGGTTGTCTCCACCGATGTGCTCTATCCAACCAGAATCCCATCCTACCTTGCTCCTAGACACATGCAACGTTTCTTATTTTTTCCTCTCCTTGCGCCACCCACCTAATCCATCCCAAACCCGTAGCACAAAGCCCCTCCACTCATGATCTGTTTATCCCTCCCATTGCCCCTCCTTCGCTCTATCTTGCGAACCCCACTTTTTATGAACCTACAAGTTTCAGCCGCACATACAAAGGCTTTGATTCTATATCGCATCATCATCTTTTTGGTGACCACTCATTTTTTTATGGGCTATCTTTATGCTTGTCGACATTCATGTCGGTTTCATACGGTCATGCAGCTGATCGTTGTCAAACAGCCAACGACCTGAACGATTCGGAGTTTCATATGTATGTTGGATTTTGCTGCTTCCATCACTTCTAACTGTAGGATTTTCTATGTTGAGGCAGCAAAATGAGACGCGGAGAGCTCGAGCTAGCAGCGATAAGCTTCAAAGTTGGGGAGTGGACGGCAAAAGACCCGCGAAGCTAACCATTGCCTGACTGTTTCGATGAGTGCCGCACGATAAAAAGGTAATTCTCGTGGACGCGCGACTCAGAAAAACGCGTTTCCGAAGATGCATACACCATTGGAATGAGGAATATAACAGAGGGCTAACAACGGCTGAAGTTATGATTAAGTTAGGGCGTCGAGAGCAATGATTGAGTCGCCCTTATCTAGACTGCGGATATGACTTCTTAAATTATTATTTGATTAGGGACGATGGCAACCGGCAGCTAACTAGAAGATCTTTCGCATCTCGAGGCACAACAGTTCGGTTCAACATTGTCTTACAAGATCTTCTGGGTTTTACATTCGTGAAACTCGCAGTACGCACTGGAGCTTGAAGGGTGATTTGCTAATGATTCTTGACCAAGGTACTTTTCGAGCCCTTTTCGATTTAGAACCGGCCAGGGATAGCTTTCTTTATGGGCACGTTGTCTATGAGATCTACCAGACTCAGAGCATGTTATTTAACGGAAATCTATTATGTTTGACAGGTTGCCCGAGCCTAGCGCAGTGTCTTCGTTCAAATTAGGATATCCGGCTGCGTGAAAGTGACAGAAGACTGTCGAGACTAGATTGGGCTAAAATGACGAAAATTTTACCGATAAGCGCATGGCAGAATATATTATATCAAGAAAGAATGGCGTACCCAGTGGCCCCCTTACCGACCAAAAACACATTTCCCGTTGTCACGCGCGATCACTTGATCCGAGAGGAATCCTACTCCACCAATCCTATGTTTTGACGTTTTTGAGGTCCTAGCAAGTGGAACAAACAACGCATACTGCCACACTCACTGCTGAATATTGTCGCTCTCAAGTCGAAATGACCAAGGTCGACTACCAGCAATTTTGACCAGTGGCTCTTAATGTCTTTAGTATCTTGGTGACTTAGCGAGCGACGCGTGCATCGCTCTCAAAGTGACACATTGGAGGAGCTTAGCTGACCCTCGAAGAATAGCTAGTACATTACATTTGGAAATTTTTGACCAGTTCAGGTCTGCCTATCTTGGGGCGCTGGCTGAAGATTGCACCATCCAACCCACATTAAGCTATGAGACATTCGAACACTTGAGAATGGATTCAACTTCAAGAAGTTCGCATTCGATAAATCTTTATGAACTGGAAGATGCCTATTCTGACTTGCCCATCATCTCCACGATCTGCACCTGTCTTACCCTACCTCTTGACATCAATTTGACAAAGACGAAAGATGGCCAAACTCAAGAATGGAATTCTGATCTCGTCTGTACCAGCATGTTGACTCGGAATCAATCCACATATAAGAGTAGAATGGCGTCGAACGAACATGGCTCCGTAATGGTATGGCGCATTGTTCTGCTTCCTGACATCGATGAGGAAGCAGCTCATCCCTGTCTCTGGTCTCGTCCTGGCTCTTCTAATGACCAATGCCCATCAGTGTCTAAGCCGGCGAGTTCTTGTTCCCGTATTCTCTCTTGATCTTCCTCATTTGGCTTCGATGTCTGGTCCTGGCTATGTTGGGTCTCATCTCGAGTCTTAGGCGCCAGTCGTCGCTGGATCTCGTTCAGATACGTCTTGTACTTATGCTGACGTTTTGTGATAGCGTCCTTGATACGCCTTGACAGAACTCGAGAAGGGGCTGGCTCTTGTGAATGGCCTTGCTTGTACCAGCGTCGAAGCTGAGCCGACTTTTTGGATAGCGTTTTCGCGCTCATGTTGGCCGAGAACCGCGTGACTACGGCTAGCTAATACAACGGTTAGCCAGAGTCACGCCAACAGACAGCAACCACTCCATGAATTAGAAAGCAACCACGGATACCTGGTAGGAGCTTGATCTTGAAGATGGCAAAGAACACTTCTCGGATTGTGGCTATATCCTTTTAATCCTTAGATGGCCGAAAGTCTTCTTGAACGGAGAACGAGCTGCAGAGAATGCTGCTTCAACAAGACGTAAGCTAGATTTATATAGTCAAAATCGAGCAGAGCTTTTGTTGAGATGGAGGTACTTTGAGCACGATACGTTCCTAGTTCCTGCATCAGGGGAAAGCAATGGGAATGGTAATACACGGCTTGCTGGACCTTTCGGATTTGGAATAAGGATCGGAGTCTGCTCGAGGAGGCTCCCGATTGGCCTAAAGCCCTGACCCTTGAAGTAATTGTGGCGTCCTTGCCTGACGGGATTGTCCGCCAGCTGATCAACGTATTTTTGAACGCCGTTTCCGATACTCATGTTCATTTGTGTTCTTTCGGCCCCAATATTGCCCACCAGACTCGATCCTGAATCAGAAGTTTCCAGTAATCCAAAGATCCTAGGACGCCACGGCACACTTCAAAACCCTCGTTCTCGGACTCCTACGTAGATTATACAAGGCTGAAATGGAATCCAAAGTCATCTTGGTGGTTTCCAGCGACTCGGCTGGTCGTTTGCACTGCGCATTGGATCTGGGTTAGTAGTTAAAGGAGCATCATGTTCGTAGGTAAAGAGTTTGGTACCCACAGTCAAGCCCGTTTGAGCTCCTACAGATGACCCTAAGCGCGTGAGCCCCTCCTTACTCAGCTGGCATGCAGGTACATGGGCGCGTCTACGCCAGCGCCAGTAGAAGAACACCCTGCGCTCCACTTAATTACTCGGATCCATCCTCAGCTTGTTGCTTTCTAGAAGCGGGAGGTCCAAGATCCAATAAAATGATGGCAGATAGCCACATATTGTTTTGCAGCTAGCGTAGGCTCTTCCATGCTCGCTGACAGACTCCCACGACTGGCCGTGGGGGCGCCGCGGAAAATTCGGAAGATCTTCTCACAAGTGATCGTCATCCTAGTCTCCTTTGAGCGGATAACACCATTGGTAGAGCACACGAATAGCATGATGATGGACTGTCCTTCTGTTGTCCTTTTCAAGTACGCCTGCAACCCGCTTCTACTCTCACCCGCCCTTGGAAGTCCTGTACTTGTCCTCGCTCGTCCTCTTCGGCCATTGGGCATACGGGCGCCCGATGCAGTATCACTACCAGTGAATTCTTACTATTTCGCATTGTGGGGTGAGATGATGAATTATGGTGCTGACCCAAAGGATTTAAGGAGTAATGTCTCCACTAATGCGAAACCAAGTTAGGGAAGATTGTCACACTCTAACATCCCGCTCAGACATGTCAGAACTTAATTTTACCGCCGAGTACTTCTTGAGGCTCTTATGGGATGATGATCAGCGCGGAACTCTTGCCGGCCAAGATTCCAAGTCATATCAATGCGCGCTGCAAGACATCGTCGCCTCCGCCGACTTTGTACGAAAGCCATGTGTGCCGTGTGAGCATTAGGGAATGAGCATTGCAGTTCTCTACCCGAACCCGACTCAAAGTATCAATTACGACTGCACTTGCAATTGGTCAATCAACATGTCTCAAAGCCTTTTAGTGGCTTGCCAGACTACAATGGTGTCTACCTCATCGGCATTAGCAAGTGCTATTGATCAGAAGTCTAAAAACGGGAAATGGGCCAAGCCTCCGTTTCTTCGCCTTATCGAGTACACACTAGAGACAAATCAGGTGGGCGACTTGCCGCGGAGGAGTCTACGCCGATCAACACAGCTACGTCTACGTTGATGTCACCGTTTTGGGATCTACTAGCTATGAAATGCGATTAATGAAGTATTTTGAGGCTGCACAGCCTGCACTTTATCAAAATAGGAGAAGTTTGAAAATTTGGCGACCAGTCTCCTAGAGGACGAAAGGCCTAACTGAGGACCCCGAGACTTAAATATAAGATAGCCATGTTGTTACTAAAAGTATCGCACCAGAACGTCCGTTATTGGTGTCAGCTCGGAGTCTCGGCTCTTGGAGGTACCAACGTGAATTATTGATTTGCACAGAATTCTTATTGAGGGAAGCTCTGCCGCAGAATTCTATACCTAATGATATTTTCTGCTTGCAGAATGCAAGGTTCCATGTCTCCCGCGTCTATCCCCTATTCTGTTAGAGATAGGTATTTTTTTATTGGACACCCCTCTGTCAGTGCCATCCTAGATTAAACTTTCCCAGGGTAGCACGGACAGAGGAGTGTCCAATTGGGGCGCTAGTGAACGAAAAAAATTCAGCCGTTCGCTACTAAATCTTAGGTAAGCCTCCATTTCAGACCCAAGGCCACGTAAGAGTGTGGAATAAGGAACACGTCTTTGCATCCTTGCATCGAACGGAGAAGAAGGGTTCGGCCGTAAATCAAACTATTACGTTCCGATACAAGCCACAGGCTGGCCGTTGCGCTAGGAATAGTTTAAATAATGTCGCAAACCACGATCTGATCCACCTTCCGTGGGTTCCGCGCGGCCCGGAAGATCTGGCTCGCTGAACGTTTCCCGACCCAGAGGCGGCACCGATCCCGGACAATGTCTATGATCGACACTAGCTAATTAAAACCCTCGCGTACTCCATCCTGTTCTCAGCAGAACCATGTCGTGCAGATAATGGAAGACTAATAGCGCAATCGGCCCGTCTCCCATTATAACGTCAAAGCGGGGCTCACCCGCGGCTGCCTTCCATGAAGAAACATGCCTCTTTGTGGGGGAGGCTTGCACCGAGCTTCCATTTCGCACTTCGTACATCTAGGACTTCTACGCCAGATGTAAGACACTCAAATGTTTCCAAGTGCTCTCTATTCTGTCTCGTATTATTTTTCTGTTTTCAATCTTCGTATCCACGAAACCGAAACTTCTAAAGAATTGGAACCGGGGCACAATATCACTTTCTTCCTTTACGACGGTTGCTTAGGTACCCATTCACGCTTCAGAGGGACACTTGTCTTCTTCTACAAGTCGGCCGGGGTTTAATTCTCCGTAGGAATTTCATTTCGAAGCTATGAGTGCGAGTTTCATAAGTTTGAGTTCTGTACATTGACAATGGAAGAGGGTCAGGATATCGCCATATCGTCGTTGCGACAGGCCTTCTGTAGAGCCTTGCCTCTGTTAGAAGAGCAAGGCCTGAAAGCGGTCATCACTTATGTATCTGCAGGGTCACTTTCGCGAAATTCGGTCTATGCTGACAAACCGCATCATCAACGGACTGCATATTTACCGGCAATCGCCGTTGCGCTAGAAGTTTTTGAGTAGACGCTTTAATCTTGCTGAAGCCCGATAACACCTGTAGCAGCCCCGCAGATCTGGCTTATCCGTCGTTACAAAGATGTAGATCTTGCCGAAGCTGTCCAATGACAGGGCCATCTTTGCGACTTATGATTCTTAACTATTTTTACTTTTTGATGTCTTGGAAAACTATCATTTTTTTATTATGACAGTCCCTGTAGCTGCTGAAACCTTTGGTAGGCTGATGGCGGGGAGTCATCTTAATATTTCTTACTCAGAGCCTCAGTATTATGGTAGACTCCTCCACATAAGGCCGCCTTTCTTTTTGCCTCGAGGTCGAGCAATCAGCTGAAGAGTCAACATCGAACTCTTGTCTAGTTTTGGTCATGTAAGCGATTACGGCGAAACGCCATTCCGAAAAAATCGGCGAGCACGTAACAGGAAAAAGGTTTCCGAGACACCCTCAGAAGCGTATGCGGAGGACGAGTACTGTTTCATGCTTTAGAATAGGCTACGGATCTATCGACATCTCGAGCGAGACCTACACGTGCTCGGAGGTTCCCGACGTCGTTCAGCTGCATGGGGAGTGTAGATCCCGCTGGACTGCTCGGCCTTACGCTAAGTAAAACATGGGGCTCTTTGCGCACCACTGAGATACTTTGCGACCAATTAGAGATTTTAATGTGTTCAGCATTCAAATCCTGATGAGCCCACCCGGGAAACTTAATGTCGATCTTCGGCGCACGGCCACGTGCGAGGCGTTGCACAGACGTATTTCGTCAAGGTATGGCTCCTGCAAAGACAGAGACCGTTCAAATTCAGAGGCCAGTAGGAGTGCTCCACCTTGGACTTGGATTATACTGGTAAAAGTGGCGAACAATAAAAAGAGTCTCTTCACATTCACTTAAGCACGGTTCGCCGTCTTCCCAGACTCTGATTGGAGCAGAGTTGCGATCCGTGCCAATTGAAAGAGGATTCGAATTAGCTGGGGCCGATAGATTAGGTATACACTGCGGAAGAATGACCTCATTGGTGCAACGTCGAAGAAGTAGTCATATCTCAAAACGGAAAATTGTGGGTACTGGGCCTGCATCACACTGGCCCCCTTGCCAGCTAAATGATTTGGATTATTTCTTTTAGACATCCACAAGATCAATTCATGCTGCATTCCTCCAGTCTTATAGGAAACTTTATTTGTCTCGCCAGCTACCGATGCCTAGGACCTCGAAAGACACTGCATCCTGTCTCGAACTAGACCGACCACCTTGGTATGACGCGCCATTCGAGTCATCTTTCGTATTCTTGGCTTTATGGCGATCAGCAGAGGTCTGAAGTTGCAGGCTGCGCAGATAAGCTTCGTATTGCTCCAGCTGGTGCTTCGCCATAGCTTCTCGATTACCTAGATAGGAAGTATGTATCGCGGAGGTGGCAGGCTCTTGTCTTAGCTCTTGCGTATACCAGCGGGAAAGCTGAGGTGAAACTGAGGTAGCATTGTGCTGTCCTTTCTGTGAAGCATTGTGCGGGCTCATGATGCTTGAGAGAGAGGCGTGACTGTTTCAGTGACGTGACTGTGCGGAGGAAGACGACTATGAAGTGTGCTAATTAGTGGAGACTTCGAGTATCATGAAGGATAATAAAGCACTGGCAGTAGTTCATAGGTTTTCGTACCGTAGTAATAATTCCGCTAATGGTCGGGCCTGTTCGATGTGTAGTATGTCGAATTGCCGAGATCTGACCTCGGTGTATTGACAGGGCAAAAGACTTTAAAGGGCCAGGATTGATATTGACGCGATGCTTTGCAATTGCCAAAGGAATATTGAGATTGTATATATGGCATTGACGTCGAGTAACACAGGAGAGAATTGACAAATATAAGAAGAGACGAGAGGGGTGGATAGATGGGACAGTTAATCAGGAGATCTATGTCGGAAAAGGCTGAAAAAAGCGACATCTTGTATCTCAAATGGAGTCGAGACTTCTGACAAAATGAAGGGTGAATCCATATAAGCACTGACAAAAGTCTGTATTTCTTCAACCATCCTGGACGCTCATTCGAAAACCGGTTCTTGATGCGGTAAAGTATGCGATATCAATGGATGATGCCGATGCGGAATTCGGATCCTCCTAAGATTGGTCAATGACTTGCCTAGTAATTTGCCTTGACATGCTCGTCTGATCGAATGATATTTAGCCATTGCATTGATAATGGTCTTTTATCCACCATCTTGGAATGGATGTTGTCGATTTTCCCCCTTGGAGTGGGGCATTGGGAATGCCGGAAATGGCACAATGACGGCTGACAGCCGGGAGGATTTGGCTACGCGAGAAGCATGGGAGGCGAAAGTCCTGGTCCAGGTCGTGTGAGCGGTGGGACTAGGCGTCAGGATCAATCTCATGCTTGGCTAGTGGGACCGTGCCGGGTATGCTGACGCCAGATCCGCAAGCTTCGGGCGGGGCCGCAGGATTGCCCAACTGGATTATACGTGGCGCATCCGGTGGTCAAAGCTCCTCCTGTGATCGCCGCCATGCGCATGCTGCGGGGTTCCACACTTGCGCCTGCCTTGATGTACAGAGACAGGATTGCAGGAAAAAGGATGAGTGGCACGTATAAGACTCTTCGGAGCCTCATGCCACAGAGATCGTTGAAGACCTTGTCTTCCCAACAAGTGCAAATATCTCTGGCGTGGCTAATGTATGGATCCGGCGAGATGAGCTATCTTCGCCGTCGCCGGCTGTCAACCATCGCCTATAGCACTATCTGTAAGATTGTTCGGCTATGTCACCATGAACACCATGATATCGTGATGATAGCTACACCTCCTTGGCTTAAAACACTAAGCTAGTTTTTCGAATTGTTATTGTCCCCTCGCGTGGGACTGGCGGAGGGCCATCTCTCTGTGAGTTGGCATTGGCAAGTGACTATCGATCCACTTGTCTAGAGACATTTCTCCAACTCAAATAAACTCAAGTCTTTGAACTTTTCTATGGCTGAGATGAAATCGGAAAAGTCTTGATTGTACTCGGATCAAACGAAAGCAGCAAACAACCGAACATGGTAGAAGTTTGGGTTGGACAGCTTCGGCAGTAAGCATGCAAATTCGGATCCAGGATAGCACACACCGTAAGATAGTAGTTTTTGGATCGCCTACGGCAAGTATTTCTACAGGGAAAGACGGTGATGTGATCCTGGCCCGTTGCCTAGGACGATCTAATTTGGTTGACGTCCGACCCTATGGTATTGCTATGGCGGTATCAAGCGAACCAAGACTTGGGATCGAACTGGTAGCTGCTTTATGCGACGGGGTAATGAAAAGATATCCGTTAGCGCCGTATCGTGGCAAGTACGACCCGTCTCCCGTAAGGGATCATCTTCGTGAACCCCCAACTGTAATCTTTGTGACCTGTCCTCTGTGACTCTACTCAAAGCTTGCTCCGGACCACGATCAAGACCAACATCTACTGTGGGCGGCCATCAGACTATCGATGAGGGCCGACTCGCTCCAAGCATGGCGGAACGTAAGGCTACTCGATAGGGTTCCAGTCGGATCGAGCAATCAGTCCGATAGTGGTGCCGGCTCGGTCCTTGGATCCTGCTTACCCTGCCCCTAGACCGACAATTGCCGCGGCTGCAAAATCCTGTTTCGCTTGCTCCTTAGCTTGCCTCAAAGTCTCCAACTAGGGCGTGGCGCAGTGGACGTGGCGGAACTGTTGTGGCGCACTGTCGACCTCGTCTTGTTGCGTAAAGGTGGAGAGTAGGGGATATCCTCCATTTGAAGCTATTTTTTTGGCACATCGCTTGTGGGAAGTTGCGGTGAGCAGAAATCATAGGTTTGGTAAGTCACGCGCAGTTTGCCTTTTAGATCCTCTGAATGTCAGGCGGTAACCACAGGATTCACCTAAAGCAGTTATCCTCAACCTCTGGAAAGGATTGACCCTACCTCTATCCGGCTCCTTTATTCAAATCGAAGCGCGACTGTCATAGCTCTTTGGCTCACCTCAGCAACTTCTTCAGGTGTAAGGTCGGAGTCCCTGCTCCGACTCAAAGTTCCCTAGCGCTGAAAGTATTCTGACAGATGTCTCTGCGCTCAAGTCGGGTCAGCGCAACTCTAACCAAGCGGTCTAATTACGCGATCGATTTTATACCTGCAATACATCTGCAAGCTAATGTTGTTCCGGTGGGCCGCGAAGCTATATCTGTCTGATGCAGCAACTCATCCGACTAGCGATACTCGGGATCGCTTGCTCGTTCATACGCATCGGAGAGATCAGGTCGCCTCGCAGGTGGATTTGATGCATCGCACTGACCTCACAAAGTCCCCGAACAGGACATCCTCATCCTCCAGCACCAGAAATCTATGCGCTGGAAGGTGCCGTTGGCCCCAAAGGGAGGCTCCGAACGAGAAGCCTGGATCCTCCCGGATAGCGCTGAAGGATGATGGCGGACTAGGCTCCCTGGCTTTTCGAGACCTTGCTTGTCTCGATAAGCGGCCCGAGATGCTTACGCGCAGCGAGCCCTCGTTTAAAGCTTTTCTTATTCTCCAGGCTGGGATCTGCCTCTCCTTCAGTGTGTCAAGGGTGTAAGGCGGGGTAAGGTGGGGTAGTTTGCAGTGGCTGTTGCGGTGAGAGTGGATGTGGCGCTCCTCCTGCCTAATCTGGTTAGTCGACTTGATGACGACGTGGATGCGGCTCTTCGTGCAATTTCCTCTCGAACTGGTCATAACTACCCACTCAACTGATTTAACGACTCCAGCCTCTTATTTATATACTTTTTGATTTCGCAACATTGCTTTCTGAAGACAATCAGCCGCAGATGTCTAGAAGCACGATGCTGAATCAGATTGACTCACTCTTCTACAGAAGTCTCTCTTTGACCTCGCTCTGAGCTGTGCCAAAAGACAGAAGACCTGTTCTATCAGTGCGGTCTATGTTTCGCGCTTGATAAAGTTAAAGCTTATTTTCCTTCTGGAGCCCTGGCCACGGTCTACCAATCGTGGTCAAAATATATAGTATAGAAATAAAGTCTGAGCGTAGCCTTAGCGAGGCTTCGGAATATGCCGAACCTGGTGCTCTCGCCTTCCCCCCCCCGGGCGAGAGAATATGGACTCCGCATCTCCCCAGATGCGACGGTATGTGACAACTCATTACCAGCTTCTAAAGCCCGAAAAGCGTGCTTAAACACTGCGAAGCCGAGAAGAAATCGTGGTGCACCAGGCAATGAATATAGATTCAGAAAAAGAAGCCAGTCAATCTTAAAAGGATTATGTTAAGGCGAGAACGGAGTCTTTAAAAATCTTCGAAGAAGAAATGCACAGACTTCTGTTGAAAGTTAGGGCCTATAAGTTGATCAAATGAGCAGTAGGTGCGATTTCATACTATCATGACGATTCATTAATCCCGTGCCGCACTAAACGCACACGCTGCCATCAACGTAACAAGAAGATATTAGCGCAACAATTAACTTTGTTGAAACAAGCGCACAGAATCCTTATGGTATTTTATGAAAAAGGCGCTAAATTGACCTCCAACAAGGCAACACTATCTAAATCCAGTAACTTCCCACAATCAATGCACCGATATTGATCACATATAAGCAGACAGCACCATTGTCTGACGAAAGCCATCACCAAAAGAAGGTTTCCACGAGAATGTCCACAACGACCCCAAGGCCTGCTCCAGAATTATTTGAGCTATGCAACCAGGGCATGCCGATGAGAAGGAGATTGTTTTGACATGTGTGACCCTCATTTCCTTTGCCACGCACCTACTTCTCGGATGTAATAGTTCGACCCGCCCTCCATCGATGTGGGAGGATCGTGGGTTTGCGACCCCAGAACACGGCCAGCATCATCACCTGCAGCTGCGGCGTTACCTCCCCCTGTGGTGGTTCGCGGCTCCATCTCTTTCAAATGTGTTTCATGAGTCTCAAGGCACGGAGATTTATTGGCCTTGGGACCTTTTCGGTACGGGAAATCGGAGGTAGGAGAAGGTTCCTGTTGAGGGTGCTGCGAATACCATCGACAAAGCACAGGTGAGATTGCGGCAGCACGTTTTTGCATCTTATCAAAGTGCTGAGAAGCGTTTTCAGAAGCCATGTCGGTTGAGAAAAACCTGTGACTGCATGGAAGTCAATACCCGAGAGGATGAGTTTGACTGCCTGGAGGATCCGTCGCTCAAAAATTCGGGTGGCGGTACCTATCTTTGATGAAGGGTTGTGTAAGGTAGCCAAGTACAAATATGGTTGCGCTCAAAAACGAAGTCTTGAATCCCTGAGAACGGGATTGTAGAGGGAAAATGGTGAAGAGCATTGAAGGCGAAATTTATGGACCAGTACGACTCCTGAGAAGAGACCAAGCAAGCCTGTGAAGATATACCTGAAAAATTGAAAGATGTTTATGGTGTTGTCCGGAAGGTTTGATCAAAATCTTGGTGGAAAAGAAGATGAAGAGCTTTAAGGACGTGGCAGAGAAGTACCCCAGATTGATAGTGCTTGTAGCCAAGATGAACTACTAATACAATATCTGGATGGTTCAATGATACAAGACCAAATCAGATTTTATATGAGATTGGCTGTCAATATCCATGGGGATCGAAAATGATGATCTAGATTGGAAGGGGTCGAATAATTCGTGGAACGTCTATCCTTTTATAACTCTTCGAGGTAATTTTCTGGGAGATATTTCCAGAATCTAGAACCCCAACATCCTGAGGGGCGGAGCAAGTCTTAGCCATTTTCCTTGCTCCATTATACATTGTTATTACTTCGTACGTACGGGAACCGGATCCGCCGACGCAAGAAGACGATTGCCATTCTCCACCGCCTTCTTTGACCATGGTTAGAGTGAACTTTTGAAGGTTCCGGGATGAAAGGCTTGAGCAGCAGCCTACACGCAGAGCCCCGAAACCTTTCGAGGTGTCCAATTCTCGATGATCCATTCGCCTAGCGCCATATGTTTCATTAGTGGATGCCTTGGACTTGTTGCTTTCTGGCGGTCGCAGTCTATTAAGTTAAGGTTTAGGGGGATCCTGACCGCTGTGGTGGTTCCCAGAATCTGCAGACCAAAAGTTAGGGGAGCTAAGACACCGGTGACACCTTTGGCATGGCCCCATGGGTCCCACGGCGATGGGTTTATGTGGCGACGCTTGTCAATCATACTTACATGTACGGTTCATGACGCGGAAATGCATCTGCGGTAACTTTATTTAGCCTCGTATCACATCTGCAGGCTTATAGAATGTCTGTCATTTGATATTGTAATGCTACGATCTTTCTGTAACAAGGTAAATAATTTACATATCCGAGCCTACGTGCTCGATGTATTGGCCCAAACAAAACTTCCAGGAGTCAAGCTTTGTAAAGCTTCATTATAGATGCATTTAAACCAGTCATTCAAATCGTCATACTAACCTCTATGACGGTCATCCATATCTTGTCGGGCGGGTTTTCCCACTTACGCAACGTCCCTAGACGGGCGTATTTCCCTGGTCCACTGAGAGTAAAGTCTAAACTTTATCGCATCCTAATTAGACAAGTACAGCCGGCTGAGGGCCGAAAAAGCAATGGTTGCATCCCTATCCCCGGGGAACCCAGCCCTGCCGCAGCGCCGCCGGAATCATCCTTGCAGATCATTGATCACTTGCCTGGTGGAACTCATGGACCCTCTGGGTTGAGTACAAGGGCGAATATTCCCAACCGCTGGAAATACCGCAGCCTAAGTGTGCTCATCATCACTTTCTGCCAACGTACGATAACGTAGGCTGGAATAGGCTCGGAGACTGGAAGCGCCATTGACAATTTGGTGCTCCACTTTAATGGCGATAGGCTTGGTTTTCCAGCTTAGGTACCCTAGCTAGAGGTAAGTGTAAAATTCACGGCTTGACTTGCCGATACCAAGCTACGCTATTCTAAGGTTTGGTGGAGGTTGGGCGCCTGTCACACCCATCTGACAGATATCCGGCCCTCCGCAAAAAAGAACCGTGGACATCAGCCTTGCCGGGATCTCCTTTTTTTGGCTCGATCAAGTAACAATTGTCCGCATTGCAGCCAACTACAAGATAATTGACGGGTGGGGATGATAACGGACGCAGGTGACTAATGTAGTCGCCCAATATCGGTCATATAGCCGGAAGACGTGCGGCTACCCGGGTGGAGGTTGAAAGGTGGACAATGATTGGGAGGCAAGAGCCGAAGATCTAGGAAGGAGAAACGACCACCTAGAAGCTTGGCGGGTCGCTCTCAAGGCGGTGATTGGTTGCGGAGGGGACCGGAGCGGGCGTTTATCCGAGCTTTCCGTCCCTAATACTTGACTGCGGTATTCAAATTTCGCGAACTGAACCATGCCCTTTCCCAGCTTGTCGACCCCACTGAATTTGGACCATTTGAACCATACTAAGCATTCTCTCCCCAGAGAAGCGGTCTTAATATGGTCGTCTGATCTGATAGACTTGGCAGCTTTAATCGTCCCACAATGTTCCTCTACGACTCTCGAAATTATGGCCAATGACTTTCAGGAGCGTACTAGATGAAAGCCACTTTCGCAGATGTCTACCGCAGTATCCCATTACCAAGTGGGCTCTCAGCTTATTTGATCAATCCGCCATTGTGAACGGATCGATTGCTTTGATGTCATGCACGAGCTGACTCTAGGTGCATTGGTGCGAGCCCGCATTCCAAGCGGACGCAATCTGCAGCCGGATAGGAACTTACACTCGATAACTTTCTGTCATTCTTCGACACTATTAGGTATTATCTATTTCCGTACACCGTGCATCTTTACGGGCCAACTTGGGGGCCATACCAGTGTCTGACGTCTCCCACAGTAAGCCAATCACCTCTCGTAGATGCTATCGATGCCTCAATGTGTAAAACTCGCGGCAAGTTTGTGCTTTAGTACCCTACGGACAACCCTTTCCAACGACCTTTCGGCACGGAGCTGCATCGGTCGAATTAGAAGTAATTAAGTCTTGAAGGATTCGATGGAGTTGGCTCCACAATCAGTGTGAAGTGGCACAAAGGTGGGATTAGCAGATAGAAGCGCATGTGACAGCGTCAGCACCAGAGCCAGCAGTCAGCTTAACCCCTCATGCTATCAGAGCCCCTATCTTCGATCAATTTGCTACTTCGAAATACTTTTTGGTAACCACCATTTATCCCCACTATCCACGAGGGAAGATATATGGCTATGGAATAGACATATTCGAAAGTTTTGTCCGAGTCCTTAGCCACTTTATGTGACTCCAGGGTCTGGCGAAGTAGAAGGAACCTTCCATAAGGGGATTCTCTTAGCTTACTCACAAATTGGTTACTTACTCATTGGCAAATCAACAGCTTGCCTGCCTAATGCCCATCTGTACGATTGCAAACGATGCTGTCATTGCATGGTTGATAGAAATCCTCATCAGTTTCGAACGCTGTGTGATCTACCATTTCTAACCGTGCGACCGCTTTCTACTACGTAAAATCTATCAATATATTCCACCTTTTTGCAACAGACCTACGAAGTTAATGCGCGGGGGTGATTTCAATTGTTTTACACCTCCATTGACTTCGAATAGTCGAGCCTCGAGCTTTTTTCTTGTTATTAACTCCTCACTTCATAAATGCACTCAAAAGAGCAGAGTCCTTTAGGTCGAGAACCTGCGGTACACCCATTACCAATTCATTCTATCATACATTTTTCAATTCAAAGACCGCAAAAGTCATTAAATCAACCAAACGGGGAGATTTGGTAACAATTACATCACCTAACATCGACGAGGCTGAAAAAGCAAAATGTGCCCCGCCGCAAACCTTCCGGCTCCGTTTGATAAGGAGCCACCGCAATTTTCGCCAATGCTACAACATCATTACTTATGAGCCTACGCTTGCGTCACAGATAATTCTTCGGATTCTTTCTCACAGAAACACCTATGTTCGTACCACTGCGAGCGCCGGGCTGACAAGCGTGAAAGGCTGAAGTTGGCCTTGTCAGTACGCAAAGACTAAGGCGCCTTGAACCAGACGAAATGCATTTAGAGAATGTTGTAAGGTGAATCCATGAGACATGATTGATTAAGAAGCTAACTGATGATTAGATTATGGAGTGGTCAAGAATCCTCCCATGTGTATACGCAGCAACAACACCTTCCTACTCCTTTTCCCGCCGGCCTCCTCATGATTTGCATTAGTTGAAATGATCATCAGTATGAAAATACATGTGTGGGATGCATTTGGCCATCATTAGATGTGTCAAGGCCGACAGTATCAAACAAACAGCACAGACATCTGATCACACTTGGAAGAGTGGAGGCGCTTGTTCCATCCAAAGTACCTATTTGGGTTGCCAAGAGCCGACACCAATGATTTCGTGGTCCATCCTTTTTCGCCGAGACATGAGATTATTTTGAGCTTGCGCATCTGATCCCCGGTCACGAGTACTAGTTATACGCGCAGGATCATCTTGACCGGCAGCGACCTGTCTTTCGATCTGTCCGAGATATGGGCCATATCCTTTGAGCCGTCGAGGGTCGGTATTATGGCAGTGACTGTTTGAGAGGGCGGGCTCTTGTTGAGGGTCTTGCGCGTACCAGCGGCTAAGATTAGGCTGATCCGAAGCCTTAACAGGAGCCATGAGTACCGACGGAGGTGCGTGACTACGTGTCACCTGTTAGCAGAGAACGCTGAATGAGTGTATTGGAATTGATCATTTCCTTGTGGGAATATGTGGAAGTTGCTGACCTTGACTGTTAACGCTTATTGGTTCGCCAAAGGATCCCCTTACACTTGCTCTTGTTCTTAACGAAAGGTTGTACTTTTCCGAGGATGTAAACGCTGGGCAACCAAGGAAGCGATGAGAATTGACAGCGACGTCAGTAGTGCAGCACCGTGGCCAGGAAATTAAAGGAAAATTGTGGATGCACTCCGGAATGGCTTGAGAAGAGATGCGGTAGTAAGACCGGATTGGACTGTTAGCGAAGGAGGAAAGCCTTGGCGATATGGGAGGGAGGTACGGCACGGTGATCATGCACTTTGTCAGAATGAGTTGGAGTTATACACAGGTCTGGTGGAGTAAGAAAGAAGAGGACGACTCGGCCTGCAAAAGAAGAGTTAAACGAGAGCGTGAGGGAACCCGGGAACCTTAGCTTCAACCTGCGCGTCGAGACACGAACAATGCAAGGGAAGGGCATGATCGAGATCTTTATAATCCAAAGGGACGCAGATTCCTCGAACCAAGAAAAGCGAATGCACAGCGCTGCCGGCATGACGGACCTGGCAACTCCTCGAAATATCGGGCAAATGCTTTGCCTAATCATGTCCCCGTATGCGGCATACTGGTAATGGGTCTGACTGACCCAAAAAGCGGCACGTCTCACAGGCACCGTTCATGTATACAAGGGTAATAAATACGTCGAATGGCTTGCGCACGATGATGAGGTGATGTTAGCTTGACAAGACGGCACCAATGTTATTTTACCTTATTGACTCACCCTCCATCATTGTGTGTTGGGTCGCAGCCTAGCGTTGGGGCCGTATCGTAGCTCCCAAACATGGGTCTGGCAGTTGTGGTCTTGAGAATGTGTACTTTTAAGGCTTAGGACTCAAGCTATCACTTGATCATTTTGATTTGCTACAGCTGCAGGCATGATGGCCGTCGTCTTGGTTGAAAACAACCGATTGGTGGTATAATCACTGCGGTCATGATTTAGAGAGCTTTCGTGGCGGTCAAACTTTGTTTTTGGGAAGACATGGTCCAGGTTTGAGATCGCTCCCAGGATTGGCCGCTGGCTTGATGAGATATCGGTCATCCAATGCCTTAATTATTACCGGGATAATCCCGCGGAACCATAACTTAGCGGCTGCCTTGAAGGTATCCGAAGCCAATGGGCTATGGCAATGGCGGGGAAATCCCGAGAATCCGATTGTCCATAGGAAACTCGGAAAACACTGGAGGACCTGGGTTTGGGAGGATAAAGTCACTGTTTGAATGTAAAGTTGCTCCGCCGCCCCGGCGACAGGGAAGCCTTATAAAGATTGAACGGTCGCGAGCGCTTCGATTTCTCTTTCATTGAATTCAAATTAAACTTTGAACTGGAAATTGCGGGTACGCTTTCTAGAACGATGGAAGTTGTGGCATCAGGAGCAATTAGCGCCCTGGCCGCTAGATCATTAGCGTGACACTGCGTACGAGGGTGGGTGGTTGCAACCTGGATGTGGCCCAAGCTCTGCTTCCGGGGGACAGGCTCACCGCTAGCCTCCCACGTTTGCATGCTCAATATTAACTCCTCATTTGTGATCTCCTCCCGGTCGCGCACGGTGCAGATGGATGATCTCCCGTGCAAAAGGACCTTAGCATTCCGGAAACGATGAAGCGGATGCTTCCGCTGTTCTCTCCTTCCGTCTATGGGTCAAATCCTCGGTTGTCTTGATTTAGGAAGTCTGTTAGCGGTAGGAAGGACGCCATAGCGGTCAACCTCTGAAAATTGCTGCCTGTGAATAGCGTCAATCTGATCCATCGACTCTTACTGGAATGAAACACTCGGAAATCCCGGAATTGGGAATAGCAGGCAAGGTGGCTTAGCTGTTGCGCAGGCGTCAAGATCCGAGAATCCTCAGCTGCCAGACCGTTCCTCCGCAGGATGAAACCTGAAACGTGCACCTGAAACGTACTCGATATCAAAAATCATAGAAGGAAAATGCGGTGGACCACTGTGGGGCCGGCAATCGGTACGTGCATTCGAGCCACGGCGTGATCCCGGCGTTGACTACCTCGGCACCGCAGATAGGTCGCCAATTTCTCGCTCCCACAGCCTCCATCTTTGATATAATCTTAGAACAGTAGGGAATCGGCATAGAACAAGGCGGAATGTAACGAGAATCAGGAATGACGCAGGGATCATAATTTTTACACCGGCGAGAGCCGTCAGCGGCGGTGTGAATGCCAGTATCCGGCTCGGCCACTTTGGGAAGAAAGGGGTTTGGATCCGTATGCGTAGAAGCTTTGCTGCGCGGCGGGGCAGCGGGAGCCCAGGGTGCGCTGGCTGGGGATGGCTTTAAGAGACACCGTTGCCTTGGCGGACCAGTTTGGCTGCCACCACATTAAACGTTACACTGCCACCTTTCCACGGACATAGCACAAGACATTGTAAACCCTGACGGCATCATGAACCCTGAAGCGCCACTGCCATAAGTCCGTTGAAGCCGCCTTTTTGTCTCTAATGCCCCCAGCGTATCATCAGATCAATCGACATCTACCACGTTATGATGGTCATGATCACTTCATCCGTCGTGGCCAAGTTCAACAGCACTCTTGCTGGCATCGTCACTTCCGTTATCGTCGCTCTCCGGTTGTTGACTAACTTAAGTTTTCTGTTTCTCGTGTTCAATTTCTTAGCGAAAAATTGTTGTGTACCACCGAATTTGGGGTGGCTGCCGTATCTCTCTCAAGACTGGGATAACCCTGCTCCATTGCAGCCGCATCTCTGCCCCTTCATTCTAGAACGTCCTGTCATGCGCACAAGCACAGGGATGTGGGACCCATTTGGGAAATCAATCGCATGGTTCTCGATCTGAAACAATAAATTCAAAAGGCAGATGCGACTATTGTTTTGGAATGGAACAAGATGACATCATTCCGCACTCAAGTCTTAATCTACCATTCCTGGTTCTCCACTACACTTACGCCGATTTACCTGTGATCCTAGTTGTTGGACGATTATGGTTACGATATCGTTGCCGGAAGTAGCTTGACCGGTTAGCATTTGAAAGTCGGCGAGTTCAGACCATGATTAAAGGACACATCCTGAAAGGTGGCACACATTATGGGCAGTAGTATTATGGGGGAATAATACGTCAAACCTGGTGGAGGAATTGTATGACGTGCGCTACAGCTCTATAATCCAGATTGACTGTCGACTGAAAGAGTGGGAGAGAATAATGAAATCAGTGGGAAGGACTGGACATGATGCGACGCCAGAGAGAACAAAGAAATTCCCCATTTTAGGCACCACAATACAGCTTCTTGAATAAATTACGGACTTCAGCTTCCGCTCAACAACTAGTTGAATCCCACGAAATCTGCATAGCCGACCATCAGTTTTACCAAAAGAATATTCTCAAGATCATGCGTTAACACGGCATAGGACGGGTAAAGGCAAGTGATGATTCTGTAGGAAGATCGACGCTTGACCGTTGGAGATGGGACTGATAAATTGGGCGTAATAATTGCAGAATCCGATGTTGAGGTATGATGTTAGCAAAGCTCGGGCGGGAAGGCTTTGTTGAATCGGAACACGCCCGTCATCCGCCCCCTTTTAGGTGAGATTTTGGTCTGGTTCTGGCGCCAATGCTCCAGTACATTTGCCGGCCAGACCACCGGCGGATGTCAAAACATCAACTCTCTGACCCTACACCGCCTATTTCCTAGGGCAACCTGAAAAATCCAACCCGGCGGCAATAGAGGCAGGCTACGAGCCTAAGCCCCAGTTCGACAAGGCTCGGAAACACGGATCGCTGTAAGCGCTTTGCGGGGATGTTGATCCCCACCTCGTACGTATTTTCTCTTCAAAGCAGGCCATGCCCCTCCCGCCTGCCTGTATGGCTGTTAAAAGACGGTATGATATCTGTGTTGATCGAGCCTCGTGAGACTTGATCTCCGGACTTCCCATCATGGAATGCTGAAATTGAAGACTCGTCGGGAGAATTGATAGGTAGGGGATTTATTTCTGGCTAGGCTTGGACACGGGTGCGGTAAGGCTCTACCTACATCAAACGTTGCAAACTTCTCTCGGCTTGATTGACCCGAAGGCCAAGTACCACAGTGCAACGTATCCCCAAATTATTAATTCGCTAACCTGTTCATCGACATGACCGTCCCGACTAGATTTTCTCATTAATCCTAGGCGCGATCCAGACTTTCTACGGAATGCTAATACAGCTGCGGCGGACTTCCTCCCGTGCGACTACTTTCATTGTGTAATAATGAGCAGACTGATCTGATCAAAAGGCGCACCAATCTAGTCAATTGCGAGCGTCACAGCCTCTATCCAAGCCAGGGTAGAATTCGACCACTCGGATGGCCAAGGAAGCAGAATCCCTTAGGGTGGAGCGGCAGTTGCTTTCCGATAAGAATGGTCAGTCAAAAAGAAATGTCTTCGCCGGCTTGCAGGCGCGTCTTGGGGCTTCCGCTGCAGGGCTTCAGCCGCAGGTCCTCAGCTGGTTTCGGAAGGTATTGAAAAGGCAAAAACAGGATTATGTGGCAAAAGCGGCGAAGAGATGATAAAAATGGTGCCGCATCATAGGAAAGGGCCAAAGGATGGACTGACGATGGCTTTGCCACGAACACTTTGCCTCGCGCTTTTCTAAATGTGGTTGTCATTGCAGGAAGAATGATTAGTCGCACGAAGACGACGCTACAGCTCAAAGTGCTGCGTGTGAAGCGCACCCCTTGCATCCGTAGAAAGCGGAAGTATCAACAGATCCGCCGCTAGTGGGGGCCGTTATGGTATGTACCAGGAACGGGGAGTCGCTAACACGACCTTCTTGGCGAGATCGTCAATGTAGGCTGGTTCCTGGAGCAATGACGCTTCTCGCGTTCGCGTTGACTGTATACAAGGATGACTTCAAACCACTTGTGACATGACACATTGTGACCTGGCACAACATGTTCGGCCGCTGAACTTCGCAGAGACAAATGATGCCCGTTTTTAGAGCCCCGAACGTTACCGTGAAATTGATTGCATCAAACAGAAACCCGCTCCTACTTCTGCTCTGCTATCCTAATTTTTGACGAGGACAATCCCACAATGCTGACTACGCCAGTCTTTCCAGCTACAAAATAATTGAATGATCGACGACAAGGTTTGCTGGATGTGCAGACCAGGTGGTCACACTTTTCGGTCCGAAATCGATTATCTAAGATGACTATGCCCCTTTCTGCCAGTTTCTGGAATTTTTCCATTGGCCTAATCCAGTGTCGATGCTCAAGAGTATCCTGATACGGATAAACCCACAATTCCTGACGCGCGGCCTAATATCTTGGTACGAAATGTCTAGCGAATCGAAACTCCTGGATCTGACGTCCCCGCATCGCCTACATTTATCCTTCCGCTGCACAGCATCAAGAACTTGTGCCTTGGCAAGGAATTTGAATGCCTAGAGCGGCGTCAAATCTCTTACCGGTCCTCGGCTCGTGTTCCTTGATCTTCTGTTCCACGATCACTACAGATGACAAGAGGATCAATCAGCTCGGGATTGATTGGACTAAACGTCCAGGGCGGGTACATGAAAGTTACTCGGCCCGACATACTATTTTGGAGCACGTAGATTGGGCCAGGGTTGTTATCAATCACGTGATTGCAAGTAATCAATCAGCACGTGATTGATTACTTAAGCGTGATTATCGCAATTGGATTCAATTAATCACGGTTAGACGCGATTAAAGATCTCATAATTCTCACTACCCAATTATATTCTATATACCGTACAAAAACTATATAGAAATCTATAGCTCAGAATTAAGAATTCCACTCTTTTTCCAGTGTTTTAGACATTCTGTTTGCTCAATTACATATGCAAATAGCTGTAATCTTTCCCACGAGATTGTACAACATGCACCTGAAAAAATGCGTTCAGGCTCAGCACTCATAGCTGAAATTAATAAAATATCAATTGCCATATATAACAGTTGTAGCCACTGGCGTTGTTGCTCTTCTTTTAGCCACTAAAAGAGAGCTGTTTCAGGTTGTACGATAGAGGATAGCTCTTCCTTAATGAAGTCTTTAAGTTCATTTGCACTTGCTGAGCATGAAAGATTATCAAGTATTTTATAATAAATCTGATTGTAATTGTCAGCTAGTTGGCTTATTTTCTCATTGTACGATACGACTAGCTGGTGTACAAGTGGTAAGTTGTCCCTATATAACTCCCATAGCTTTCTAACTAACTTGAGGGCATCTTGCTGCTACTGCTTCTTTCAAATCCTTTAAATATATCATACATATAGATTTGGATGAAGAAGAAGAGCCGCTGTGTAGATTGGAGTCTGGTCTGTTAATGTATAGTATTTATTAAATACCAGCCAGCTTTAATAGATCTGTTGATACATTTTAAAGGATTTTGGATACTGTGCTTATTATATAATAAGAATTTGTATAAAATAAATTAAAATCTATTTTATATAAGATGAATTATGTACTATTAATTTCTAATATTATTAGATCAAAATATCCATTAAGATAAAAACTAAATCAAAAGTTGACAAGTTTCTTTATATAGTTAAAGTAGCTCTTTTAAAAGGTGTAAAGAAGGTACAGATTGTACAAAGTTGTTCCTAATCTGTTATAAAGAAAGTTTTATTTAATATTTTAGCATACTCACAAAAATATAAATCAACTATATGTTTCTTATTAAGAGCGATTTGAATCATTTAATATCAGCTATTCCAGTATATCTAATTGTCTAAAGGTATCATACGCTGCGCGTACTTCTTAAAACTTACTGTATAATCTAAAAAGCTCTAAATATGAACAATAATATTGTAAAGTCTACCCAATATACTAAACTTTTGAATTGCCGAATCTTATTTCTGATCAATATTACAGCCTTTATATAATATAGTATCATTTAAACGTTGTAGTTCCTGCTAACTGCAATCAGAGAACAGAAATATTTGAATAGCAAGATTAATAATATATTCTATATATTGTACATGATTTTTAATAGGATTCCACATAATATTTTTAATATTAAAGTGCTCATCTATTATATAATATAAAATATTATTTATACTTGCGTTATCACCAATAATTAATTCAAGTTTGTTAAAAATTCTATATTTGTTCAAAATAGGCAAAAGAGTATTGAATTATTCCTGTCCAAAATGGTTTAATATTATACAAAGTGCTAGCAGAGCCTTTTAAAGCTTTTCTTTATTTTGATTAACAAAATAAATACAAATACTAAATAGTAGATGCTGATTTAGAGAGATCCAGATATTAAGTAAAAGATGAATTTTTAATAAAATTAATTAAAGTTTTTTACATATAATATCTTGTAACTGTAATTAAGTTTCTAAAATCAATTTTGGGAGCTGTGTATAAAATTTTACAAAAATTAACACCGCCTCTACGTTTAGTGCTATACTATAGGCATAAAATTTTGGCTATTGCATGATATTGAATGGAAAACTTTGTATAACAATTAAAGATACTAGAGCTTCATTAATAATAATTTTATCAGGTTGATGACTTTGCACATTGAGCTTTTCGGCTAAAAATTGTAGCTATTTTTCTGCTTGCTGTTACACGAAGAAAATAAAAGGATTCAAAATAACATTATGAATTTTCTCAAAATAGTAACGAAAATTTATTGTTAATAATACTATATATGTTTTATTTATAGAATAATAACAACAGTATAATAATTTATACCTTCTCTTGTACATTTTTTTATTATTTTCAACTAAATAAATGTAGCTCTATATATCACTTGTTATACAATACTGTTGTGATAATTATAACTTAGAATTAAGCGTGGTATCATTTAAATTAATAGATTCTTGAAATAGGGGATCTATTAAAACAGAATCTAATAACATTATAGAAAAATCTATTAACTATAGATCGTACAAAGGAGTTTAAAAATAATTTTTAATGCCAAGGATTATCGATTTCTGATTAGTTTGATTGATTGATTATCGATCTAATCAATCAGCCCGATTGATTATCGATCTAATCAATCAGCCCGATTGATTATCTATCTAATCAATCAGATTATCGATAACAACCCTGGATTGGGCATCTGAAGTAGCTGTTACTAAGCGCCACGAACCAGGCTGAACGTCCCCGTTGGGGGCCGTATGCTGGAAGAAGCATCCTTTACGGGCATATGCCATGACCTGTTGCCGCAATGGGCGTTTGGTCTATTTCTCCACTTCGTGCGATAGGGAATAATACTACTCTACAGCCACCGCACTTAGCATCGCTGCTCCGGCAACCCAATCCGCAGAGTGCGGCTAATTGAACTGTACGCGCTATAAGCAATCCATTTGACAACTGTCCAAACACTTCAACATCGTTCCATGTCAGTAGAGACACGAAGATTCTGACGCGCAGTCACGCTTTCAGGAATTTTTTGCTAACCACAACAGACTAGACTGTCTCTAGAGGTAATAATGATGAATGTCCAAAGAGCTTCTATGAAGCAACCGATTATTTGTCATGAATTCTTTTCCAAGTGTCGGCTATCACGTGCATCGGTCATCCTACCAATAACAAGGAGGCCATCTCAACTACAGCTCCCAGACAAGGACGTGGTATGGGCTGGCATATATCCGTATCGACCCAAGCTTCCGAGAACATACCACCGCTTTACTTCTTGGTCCACGCACCAGCACCTAAAACCCATTTACCGACTCGGTCAGACATGGAAGAATGACTGCAATCCCTCTGCCCCTGAGCGCTACGATCCTTAGTATCTTGACCATGCTTCTCTTTTGCGCTGAGTCCTAGACGAGCTTGATTTTTGAACGATTTGTTGTCCCGTAGACTCTGAGCGCTTGTATCCTCATTGCTATTTGTTGTGGTCTTTATAGTCCGAGAAGAACTCGGCTCTTCTGCAGAGGTCTGCTTGTACCAGCGATGGAGCTGAGGTGGCATTTTGGCATAACCTCGCGTCCCATTGACATGTTGGGACATCCTGTTGTAGGGAATACTGATCGGTAGAGTAGCGTGACTGCAAAGAAAGGTGTCAGCCAATTGTCGAAGTGGTGTTCGAGTGTGCTAGAAAGATGATACCTTCAAGGTAGCACAGTATCTTCTCAACAGGATTTGAATGATTCGTCCGTGACAAGATGTCATTTATTATCGGTGTGCTTGTCTATGATATGAGATGATGTTGTAAAACGGGAGAAGAGTATACTTCGAGGTAGCGGGTGAGTCAAGGCTTCAATGGATGTGCCACAGCTCTTCAAAAAGGCAAGGCAACAAAGTTGTCGAATCTGGATGATTCGAAAATGATAGTAACGAAGAAATTAACAATAGTGGAAGACTGATAAGGAAAGAGAAGACTGCTCACAGGGGAATCGTGAGACAAAATAGATCAACGGCGAAACCGCGCACTGTAGAATGAGTAAATTCAAAGATAACCAACACAGCAGTGCTTTATTCAAAGTCCCAAGTAGATTGATTAGATTAGATTGAGAACCAAGATTCAGTCCAGCAGTACAGCTTAAGTGAAGTCCGCAGGCGAATATCTGCGCCTCTTTATATTTCAGAGCCGCCTTGACTAATTGATAAATATTGTGCCGTTCAGACTCTCGAACCCAGATATAGTTGGCAGGAGATGGTAGTGAGCTGCAGCTCCCAAAATGCAACGTACTCAGACTTTTTTTAGTGGCGCTTAGCGGATGCCTGGATTTACAAGCAGAGGTGACAATTTTCAAAGACCGTGCTGAAGATTGGCTCGTAAGGAGTCACTACCGCCCGCCGACTTGACTCGTGTCGTGAATTTGAGGCCGCCCGAGTCCATCTGAATGTCATGCCTTCCGATCTCCGACCCTGGCGACCGGAGATAAGCAGCAGAGTAACCAGGGCATGCCCACTTTTCTCGCCTAGACCTACCGTTCGTTCCACTAAGCGAGACCTGGGCGGCAAGGATGGCAGGCGCTTGATCGAGCTGGAAGCCGATGATTAGCAATCGGAACGGCTCCCATTGAGGTTCTGCCCTGTTCATAGGGGTGAGAGCAACCCTCAGTTTTGGATTTTCGAGGGAAGGATGCACCCTGTAAAAACCGGCAAAAGTTTCTAGAAAAAGTGCCCAAAGCCGCTAGCGAGAGTGGCGTGAGTTTTTTGCCCCCTCGGCCCCTTCTCACGTTGGACAGTCAAATGATGGCAGGTTCTCGTGAGACAAAAGGGGGACCCCAGAGATTGCACGGATGGACAGCGTATCGTGAAGCAGTATTCCCGGACCGGGAGCAAATGTCAATACTACCTAAAAGCGGTTATCCCAGGATTCCTAGCCAAGATTTGCTATGAGAGCTGATGCTGTGGAGCTAAGAACACGGACAGAAGCCGGTGCCTCCCCGCGACGCCGCTTTTCGCTCAACGGCCCCTCGTTGCGCAAAGAAGGCCCCTGTTCTCCCCGCTCAATGAATGCTTCGTCTCAGCTTTTCGCCCAAAATTTGACAATACCTTCCCAGCGCTGTTGCAACCTTTTACGCATGATTTCATCGAGACAATCGACTGCGCAAGTATCACTGTTCACAACTACATGCGCTAGTTGGTACCTTCTCATGTACAGTACTTCAGCATCTGGCCCCATGCGCCGATGAGCGATTTATCGCACTTGATCCTGGCTAGTAAGGAATGTCAGTCTTAATTGGCGAACTTATAACAAGCGAGTCAGGCACGTCGATTGCCAAATGCAATCGATCTAGGGGGAAAGGGCAACAAAGTCACCGCTAAGTATTGAGTTGAAGCTCCAACAGCGGCAGCGAAATCCCTTTTTTCATAAATGTTCCAGTAAGATCAGCGTGACGAGATATGGCATTAATCCATAGTGTATCGGCAGCAACTTTTGGTACTCCGAAAGTCGAGTGATATAATTTTCTACGGTGGACTTCAATGAGATAGAACGACTCTAAGAGGAGTCGACACAAATAAACCGAACTCTGAAGCGATATCGTTTTGTCAAAGGATGATACAAAGTACATGTACACCATCTCTGTTATCTGGAAAGTCTTGTCATCGGACGGCGTCATATTCACTGCTCACCACAGAGTGAATTAGGATGCATCACGACTGGGTAATGTGCGAGGATCCCACAATGCTCCGCGGTGGCGAGGGCGGACTGTTACTCGCACTCGCGGCGTCGGACAATTCTGCATAGCTGTTCCCCGGTGGCGAGAATCTGACGATAAGGCTGAAGACTCGCCTCTGGGTGATACTGCAGGTGAGAAAAATGATCAACACTAGCTCAAATTCCAATACCCAATTGGCAGGCCGTCGCTCGACAATCAGAATGCTGTGCTTAAGCATCCACGAAAGAATTCAACGTCTTTGTAAATTCGAATGACCGCAATGATTAGGCTCTCCTAACTTTCTTTGGTATGAGTAGATTGGAATACTCTAGAAGGAAGACCCGAATGTTGTCGACCCGTGGCTAATCGTTGTTGGAGCTTGTATTAGTATGCGAGCTAAGGGATGAGATAGAAAGATCATTCCGTGCGAAGAAAGTATCATGTGGAAATGACCCACTTTCGGGCTTCTATCCGCAGCTTTATTACACCACATTCTTGCCACACCCGACTACGCTTCTCTGTCGCGTAAATTAGCCTCCTCGATCGCCATCCTAAATCTAGTAAGATCTCCAGGGCATTCGATCCACGTTCCTCGAACTCATGATCGACTCTTTTAGTAGAGCCTTCATTAGTTCTAGGTAAGAGAAGTAGACAGTGGCGAAGAAGTTCAAGAAACGAGTTAATGGAGACTCTTGGCCGTGGATAAGGATAATATGAGGTTGCAGTATGTGATCAAAGGGCCATCTGGCATCAGATAGTCATTCAATCAGCTCCAGATTGAATCGAGGAGCATCAGCTTACATGTCGCCACCATAGAGGGGCAGGTCAAAATAGAGGCGCCACGCACGAGCGGGGCAGATTTCCACATTGCAGCAAGTTGCAGCAGAGGCGGCGTGCCCTTGACCTGCCTAGGAGCAAGGCGCGATCCAAGCAGGAAATCCATCTGGCGGTGCGCGAGACAATGTCCCTCGACAAGGCATAAATGCTTGGCGCAAGGACCTCTCCAGGAACTGAGGGGACAATGCGGCTTAAAAGGTGCATGGGAGGGCGGAATGGTTGCCGAAGCCAAGTCGTCAGAAGGAGCGTAACCCTCGTAAGCCACTCCCCACCAGAACTGGCCCCTATTCGCGTTACCGGCCTGAACCAACGCCGAGATGCTCAAGGCCCGGACTTCGCCAACATCCAACCTCGCAAAAGGTTGTCCGAGCTCGTAGGTCTGCTCCTGTGCTATCAGTAATTTCCTTCGAAGATGCCTTAGTGCCTTATTCTGATAGAGCTGATGTATTGGTCCATGGTAGGACACATACGCATGCAAACTGAGTTGCAAGGTATGTTACCTGCCACGATGCTCCTGCAAAATGTCAATACCAAACCCACCCCCAAAAGTATTCGTCCTGTGGTTCAGAGCTTTTGGATCCCACGCGACAGGCATAGAACCTCACCAAGTTCCTGCGATATACAGAAGGTCAATCTGGAGTCATTCTTTCTGCGCCACGATTAAACTTTATAAATATTCTGGCAAGGCTTCTGACCGCGGCCCCGGTCCTAAATTTTCCCTTACTGCTAATCTTTACTACATAAATTTACCTATCTTTAGCCCTTTAGAGTCAAGGATCAATGCAGTCGTCAAAATAAAGTCTACCGAGCTTATAGTTGAACCGATATAGAAATGCTCGATGGCTACAACAAGTCTATTAATAATGCCGACAACTATCTCCAAAATCGTTTAATCGCCGCTCTTATGAATCAAGGCTGGCGTACATCCAGAATAAGACGTGGTTATTTATATAGAGATACGGCGGTCCTAAGAAAGGCCCGACAAGAAGTAGAAGAAGGGAGAGAAAATGAAGAGTGTGAGACAAGAGTAGAAGAGCTTGAAGAAGGCGAAATCGTATTGGCGTGATTTGGCAAAATTTCATTAAGCCAAAAGAACGAAGATCTACACCCATAAGCGCATTGCTGAATATATTTCAAATGAGTTGAGTAGCACCCACAGGTGTTGCGGCTAATTATCTAGAACAGCTGCCTTAATGGTCTTCGAGCCGATTGGCCTTTACCGAGAACAGGAACCAGAGTCGTTAGGCAGCCTCGTCGGTTTTCAAGCTGGGTGTCAGCCAAATCGCCTGTCACCCCGGATGAGAAATGTCACCGCCAGTGTACTCGCCTTTGTGTCGAAACAGAAAAGTAAAACATGTTAAAGAGCTTAGTGGGTCGCATGTTTTCGGCTTCCGACATCATTCTCCAACATATCCTCCTTGTGCTGAAAGACTCAAAATCAAAAAGCCTCTAGATGGTGCTTTAACGCAAACAAACCTCAAGCAGGCGGCCAGACCGTGACGTATGTAAATGTTTTTATATCCTAGTATCAAAACTTACTCCACTGATCGTTAGACGGCGATGTGACTCTAGCCTCATTGCGGTATGGCTTTAGAACTACACCCTCGATTCGTCAATAATCGCTGCATACCTTCGCATCCTTGCTCTGCGGGTAATGAGACATTGGTCGGTGAGGAGAGTTGCCAATCCCGCAGACGTACCTGGGTACGGCTCTTTACAAGGAACAAAATCGCACGTTTGCTGTTACAGGAAGGAGAACCATATTTGTAAATATATTAGGGAGACTCAGTACACTAGTAATTGGCGATCATGACGAGAATTTCATGAGGCACACATCCAGTCCAAGAGAGAGGACTCGTTATTGTATGCAATTCTACTAGTAGACCAAACAATTCAGCCGCCTAACCGGCGCTAGTCATATAACATTAGATACCTATCATAGCAAGGCTCTCTCAATAGATACCCCTCAGATTCCGTGTGACAGTCACGCGACCCGGTGCTATACAGTGAACGCCTTGAGCATCCCGATATTTTCTTCGCTAATATACCGTAACAACAGATCTGCGAATCGTCCGCTTATGAACTCTCGCAGATATTGTATTGTTGGTCTAACTGGGACATTCTCCAGGCATATCGTTCTCGACAAGCTTAATTGCAGTAAAAACCATATTGAAGAGTCTTTTCAAAGACTATGATGGAGTTTGAAAAAACCAGGAAGCATCAATGGTCGTACCGTAACTGCTTTACCAATACGTGAGAAACAATTCAGAACGACTTCATTTTCCATCCCACGACCCCACGCCCAGAAGCTCTCTTCCAGCTCTATCGCACATAGAGCTTGGATTGTCCCCTACGACCTTGCTGCATCTCTGATCTTCAACCGTGCTTCCAGCCCTTTTCTCAACATTCGGCCAGCTGATTGCTTTCTTGTGAGAAGATTTGTTGCCCGGCATATATTGTGCATTTGCCACGACTTCACCATGTCTTGTAGACGCAAGAGATTGTGAAATCGGTTCTTCAAAGGGATCTTGCGAATACCATCGCATAAGTTGGAGTGATGTCGTCCGAGAGACATTTCCGTTCCTGTGGCTGTGTGCTGCGGTGTTGTTGGGCATTCTGAATGCTGACTGTGCGTAACTACGCAAGGACTGTTAGCGCTCACGGTATGATGATGGACCAATACAAGAGCAGAAATTCTCGGGACAAGGACGAGAATGATACTTATATTGATTTTGGGAACCTTGCCTTTGATTTACTGCAGTCAATTCGCAATATGGTGTTTCGCTTTAGGCAGATGAGGTAAAAAGAAGGAGGCAGAATATCTCCGTTCAAAAGTGTGGCGGATCGCCGTAGACTTAGGACAGACTTTTAACTGATGGAATCGGCGTTGCTCAAGGACTGTTTAGATGTTGGAGGGAAATAGCGTATGAATGTGGTCAAAGAAGAGTAAGGTCTATGTAGGCGCGCTAGCAAGACAAGGCAGTAGAGTAACGAGAAAATCTAGATCGGACGTTTTGCAACGCCCTGAGGTGGATAATGAAGTCGATAGAGATATGTTTGAGTAGCAAGGGAGAAATTTCTGTAAGCAAACACGAAGAGCCTGAGAACGGAAGCGTTGCTATATTCCAGTGAATTCATCTTGGTCAAATAATGGGGAACAGCTCTTCTTTAAAGCTTTTCTATTACCACAGCGATAACATGGAGGACAAAATGCGAGTTAGAGGGAAAAGCAAGAATCTAAGGGCGTTGGGCAATCCTTTTCCTGATGCGGCATCAATCCATTCAATCATATCGGATGGCTTGGGTTAGTTGACAAGGGAAATGGGAAACTTCTTGATAGTGGCCGCCTTGACCTGCATAGTCCAGGATTAGGCGGGAGATGGACTTCCTTACAGAGGACAAGTGTAAATTGGTTGGTGTAGAGCGGTGTAATGAGGCATTTTCAGGAAAGTTCAGGGGGATCTCAGTCTTGGAGGAGGTCACAGGTCTATGCTCGCCACTATTATGGAAAAGGGAAGACATTAGCCTCGATGGAGCGATGCTTGTCCCGGGAAGCTAGGGACGTGTCTGTCCTACGGGAAAAACGTGGCAGTTTAGCAACGCTCGGATGACTGGGAGGCCTGGAGCCGCAGATATGGCTGATGGATACTGCAAAGTCCCATCAACTAGCCATCAAGAACCCAGTCCTAACACGGAAATCTTCTTCGTCATATTTCATTGGTTACTACAAGAGACTGCCGGTGCTGTGGGCGGACGCATGGACTTGACTGTCCAGGTCCCTGGCTCTAACAAGCGTTCTGTGGGGCTCCATTCTGGCCCATCACAGGAACTCATGATGCTCGGACTCATCAATATGAATCGACGTTTCCAAATCTTCCGTGCCGCCAAGTACATAACCTCTTTGTCCCGCGGACAAATCACTTATCCCAGTAACTAATGTAGCAATCTGCCATTCTCACCAAATAATAATGGAGCAACTCAAGAGGGGCCTCGTGCGGTCCACTTGAGCTGTTGTAGTA
The DNA here is from genome assembly GCA_021030945.1 of Pyrenula aspistea. Classification (NCBI taxonomy): domain Eukaryota; kingdom Fungi; phylum Ascomycota; class Eurotiomycetes; order Pyrenulales; family Pyrenulaceae; genus Pyrenula; species Pyrenula aspistea. Next base: position 67,099 of record JAGFML010000122.1, read on the forward strand.
ATTTGCACGTACTTGAGCACAGCCCGAGCCCAATGACTGTCAGCTCTCTATTCCGGCTTTCGCGGTAGCAGGAGCGAGTCAGCCACTCTACTGCCGTTACAGGATAGCAATCTATACGTCCACACCAAGGAAGCGGGAACGCACACCGCCATAGACTGTGGCGCATGGTTATGATCTCCACCTCTCAATCATGATATGGGTAAGCGTTGCCATTGCCGGTAGCAACTCGCGGGTGTGGATTTCCTCAACCGGACAGTGGCCCAAGCTTTCTATCGCTTGAAATTGCCCCGCATCTGCCAAGTTCGTCCGGGGGACGTTCCCACGGCACAGCCGCCAAAGTTCGTACATAAGTGCGTATGATCGGCGGCGCGACTTTTACCCAGGGCCCCAAACCTACGGGTCAAAGCCCAAGGCAAAGATGCCGCCCGCTACCGCTTATTTCTTGATTATTAGTCCGATGATCCTCCCCACCGCCACTTTCGCGGCCTCCGCCCAAACAAATCATACGCCGTTGGTCTCAAATTCGGTCAGTGGGCTCCATGCTGTAAGCTGTCGTCCTTCTGTAGAGCATCATCTGGGTCCCCACCAAAGCTTCGTAACGGTGGCGTGGTTTTTGATTTCCATATCCCTGGATTCACGAACCAATGCAATATGCTCATGCGTGGCCGGTTCTCCCGCCTGCGAACCAGGTCTCCTATCTGCATTTGCCTATTGAATTTGGCCCTGAAAACGTCCTACAGACCCTTATATTCATTTTAATTGTGGAACAGCGATAGCAGAATCTTTGTCTTTGCCACTTGCAACCACCTCAATCAATCGGGGTCACTTTTGTTTCGACAAGCCGGTCAGTAAATCTCTCAGCCATTCGGTTCTCCATATCTTACTCCGATGCTTTTGCCCGATTTACCAACGAGACGCCTGTTATCAGTGTAGAAGTTCGAATCCCTGCTGGTAGCAAGATCTTTGCGAGGATCTTCTAACTACTTTTCCAACTTTGCAGCATTGCAAGGCAATCCCTCGATGCGTTGCTCGTCATGAATGGTCCGATCTCAGCGAAGATTTAGCGGATCAGGGGGATTTTAGTGAATGAACGCCTAGGAGAAGGGCGCAGACCGATGGTAGACTCACCATTGTGTCGATCGACTAGCTGTAAGTTCAATACGAGAAGGAGGCCGTCGGTGCCTGCTCCAACATTTCAGATCGCAGTTCTTACGAGATCAGGAAGATAGGCAACTTGAGCTGGGTGTACGAAATTACGCTCAGTATGCCACATATCTGCAGAAATTAACCTTAGCAATGGTTGCAGTGCACTTTTCGCCTAGACGACGTGGCATCTGAACGTGTGAAATCGAGCAAAATGCAGCTGAATACATTGAAGTCTGTTGTCTTGTTTTCGGTGTAGCACAGATTCGAAGCCGTACTACGTAGTGACGAGAACAAACCCAATGAGAGATAGTCGCCTAGACCCCCCTCGTATTCGCATTGACCCCAAGCATAGCCTTTCATAACTTTGTAGGGTCTATACATCGCGAGAGCGCGATTGACTGGTGATTGATCATAGCAACTCGGATTTGTGGATTCCAATTGTCATTTCGCTCATGATTCTAGCTTCTCAAGCGAAGAGAAGAGCGAAAAGGATTGAGACGCTGTATTGGCGCGCTAATATTGCGACAAATGCAGGGTGTGGGATCTGCTCAAAAGCTGCATTTGCCTCATCAAACTAAAGTAGAGCCCAAATAGACGGTTGCAGATCCCTTGTGAGAGACAAGGGGCGAGTGGTCACCCTCAAATGATGGGAATTGCTGAATTCAGCATAGGAAAATCCCCTTCCCGCATGGGAATGTCAGAATTGGCCATCTTATTCATCGATGGACAAGACACGCTTCCCAGATTTTTGTGACGTGGCGGGCCAGGCGGGCCTGCTCAATCGTGCCATAGTGACCAATAGGCATTCAGCTGGGGTTGGAGGGTTGCATTAGCTTGGGAGACGAGAAGCAAGACGCAAAGACGGATGCACTGCGATGAGGGATTAAGTAACGCCGTTGATTTTCCCCCTCGTGCTGTGATCAGTGTGCAGCGGGATTGGCTTCCGTTTTGGCAGCATGGAGTGGCGTTGACAAATAGGATGTAGAGCTACAGATCCAAGCAACCATTAGACATGGAAGGGAGAGGTACTTGAAAAGCTTGCTTAGCAAGGGTAGAAAAAGGTGATGGAGGGCTACCATGGCGACGGTGGAAAGGCCTTCAAGGACAAGCCGAACAAGCCGGCGCCCCTCCCACCCCAAAAACTGTCCCCTGTCCCTCCTCCCTCAAAAAATGTCCCTTGTCCCCCTTCCCTCAAAATTTATCCCCTGTCCCTCCTCCCTAGCCGTGTTTTGCTGCTAGCCACTACTTGGCGTTACAGGCACTCACTGTCAGAATATGCTTGCGCTTCGGATGATGGATGTACGTATTGGGATGGTGACAGTCTCATTGCAGCGACCTTCATCGCAGCGGCCTTCATTGCTAGGAGATAGCGTCCTCGCGTGGAAGGGGCTCACCTTCTTCGCCCTTGAACCGGTCGAATAGGTCAGAAGCGGGCTGTGCTTTCGTGCGCGGATCGACTCGTTCAAATCTGATTGCGTGCTTACGCAAGTGGGGCATCGATGAAAAAGTATCCTTTCATATTGAGATTTTAGGGCTAGGGCTGGAAGACTCTGTACAGACGATTTGCGCCGCTGGGTCACTCTGACCTCTAGCTTAGGTATTCCATATAACACTATGTATGGTAACAGATGGAGATCCCACGGGACAGATTTATAACACACGGAGTATGGGCTCTCGGCACATCGAGATTCCTTTCGATCATAAGCTATGTTTGCCGCTCTTGATCCAAAATTGCTGCTGGTTGATTAATTTTGCTTCGTGTAACCACTTTTTTGAGCAGAACCTATCCTGCCAAGGGAGGTAAGTTGTGACATCCAGCAGCTGTCACTACGCATGCTTTCAATGACCCATTTATAATGAAAAGAAATTCCTCCCTGGCTTGGTCACTTTCCTGCTACTAGAATCAAACCGACCTAGGTATAGTCATTTTTCTAAGCATAACGGTTTAGCAACCTTAGCTCAAGATTCCTTAGTACTTAAGTCGATGTCACTGCCTTACAGATCCCTTGAATAGTAGCTTCATCTCCCACTGCGGCCTGGAGGCCTCGGAGAAGGTACCTGCTCGGAGTTGTTGACATGCTACCTTGGTACTGAGCCGCCAAGACTAGAGCAAGTTTGCGTGGCTCGTACGTGACTCCGAAAGCTTTGAATATGCCAATGATGCTAGGAATGTTTTTGATCTCTTCTTATTTCTTTAGAACTGTCAGATGTCTTCTTAATGGTGGTACCATTACCAAACTTCGGTGATACCATTCTCAACCTCGAGTTCATATCAAAGCCATAACATCAAAATACCCTTGCTTTCCTACCTCACGAACGGGGAGCAGCTCGACGCTCTATATAACCGTCTCGTCTAAGTGTTGATTCTGGGAAGTCCAGTCATCGCCGAAAAGCTATACTCGTTGATTTTCCGTCTTCCAGAAGAGTTATATATCTCCTCACGTGGTCACAATGCTCACCTTTCTGGATATCTGTGACGAGTTGGTTCTCGACATACTGTCTTGGGTCGAAAGTGATACGGCAACGCTACATCATATTTGTCTCACTTCAAGACATCTTCACAGGATAGCGCAACGACTCGTTTTCAAACATGTACGTTTGACTATTGCATCACCTGGGTATGACCAATTTTTGGGAATCTTGCAAAGGGAAAATGAACTAGGAAAGCTGGTGGAACACCTTCACTTTACTAGATCAAAGAACGAGAATCGGAATGATGATAGCAAATCGCCTCCGAGACTCCTCAGCCTCCTGCCTCCCCTGAAGAAGTTTACCTACTGTATCGGGGGGTGCGAAACCTATTTACGCCCTGAAGACTTCCTCCGACCAATTTCCTTAGCCTGCTACTATAAGCTTGAACTAGAATCCTATCGAATCCCTGGCACTGCCGATTTCGACACGCTACTTCGAGAATGCTGCGTCCACACTGTAGAGTCTCACTCAAGCTCCTCCTGCCTTGGCTTCGAGCCAAACAACGACGATCCTCCACGGCGCGAACCCCGCCTCGAATCCTTGTCCATAAAAACCTCCAAAACCTCCGCTCTCGCTTCTTTCCTCAATCTCCACCACCGCATCTACTCCCTCTCCTACCACAACTCCGCCTCAGTTCTCTCTCCTCTAAAAGTCACCCGCGCCCTTGTCCCAATCTCTAACAGCCTCCAAACTCTCATCCTTACCTGCGACATTTATAGCACCACCAAACGCAGACTTTCCCGACTTGATCTCTCTAAGTTCTCGGCCATCCACACCCTCTCCGTTTCGTCCACCTTCCTCTTCGACTCTCCGCCGCCTCCCTAGCCTGTACCGGCGTCTACGCTCTCCTCCCGCCCAACCTCAAGTCCCTGACCGTCACGTTCGACTATGGACATTACATTCTCACCTCACTCCCTCGTATATCTGACTCTCGTCTCCTTCACCTGACGTTAGGAAACCCGTAGTCCGAGCATTACGCGTGGCTCACGGAGATCGCGGAGCACAAGGGGCCGCTGTACCCTGACCTGCAGCGTGTCGCACTATTTGAGAGCGTTAAACGAGACTATGGAAAGCCGGACGTTCCGTTTGGCAGGTGGGCTGCACCGGCGCCGTTGAATCAGGCCTTCCGGGACGCACAAGTAGACTTTGATACGCGGATGAGGAGGTCGAAGAGGTGGGTAACCGAAGGTGCGAAATTTGAAGATTAAGAAGGACATTGAAACCTGAAAGAAAGGGGACCACCTTCCCAGCAGAGATCCGATGAAGGATACCACAATATGATACCCAACTATCTGTCTATATTGAAGCGCTCTGAACCCATCGCAATACCTTCTGGTGCAAGCCTCAATTCATCAACTGATTAGAAAACCACTTACTGCCGGAACTGGTAGTCAGCCTGTACATTTTCATCTGTCGATCGCAGGGCTTCAATGTCCATTGTTGGCCCTACCTGGCGCGTACTTTCTGAAAAAGACTCCGAGCATACTTCAAAAACCACACTTGGCGTACTTCTTGCAGATATCGCAGTCCTCAGCTATCCTTAGATACCAAGCCTCAGCGCGATTTAGCGAGTCCACTGTTAAAATCTACCTCGGAGAGTAACTCAGATAGCCTTATCAGAATCTATCTGCATATTTAGGCCTTCTGTCCCCTTCCCTTCCCCACATCACGGTTTCCGCCGCATCCACCCACCCACCCATCCATCCATCCATCCATCCACACACTTATCCATGCTCCCCACCCTTTCCTAGCCTACCACAGCTCAAAAGCTAGACCCGATCCCCACCCCCTCCGTCAATTCTGCCTGTACACTCTGAAAAACCAAATGCAAATCATTTCATACTCTCCCTCTGCCCTATCAATTCTCCCTTCTCATCCCCGACATCCCATCCTACAATCTACTCCCTCATTCCATCACTGCCCCCTCCCCTTCCCCTTCCCCAGAACCAAAACCCAAATCTAGCGCCCAACCAAGTCCAGAACCCGACCCAAACCCCAACTACAAATCCACCATCCTCCTCTCCTCTCCTGTCCTGCACCCCCAACCCATACCCATACCCATGCCTAGTAGTCCCCATTCTCGCCTTCCCTTCCCTTCCCTTCCCTCCCTCGCCTTCGCCCCCATCATCATCATCCGCCAGAATAGCGCCGCAAAAAATACCTATATGTATTTCCCATCTCGACGTTACTCACCGGACAAACGAATCGAATCGAACGGAGTTTATTCGGATATGAGATATGATAAGGGGGCAGCAAAACAAGACATGCAGACCTGTGAGCTCCATCCATTCACTTCACTTCTCTGCTCTCCTTTCCTCTCCTCTCTTTTCCTCTTCGGTATCGGTACCGTGTGGTTTCAACTCGCAAGTACCTACCGCGTAAGTGATGGAAATAGCCAATCGAACATAAAGGAGGTTTAAACGGTTGTAAATAATACTTCTCTCACCGCTATGCCCTAAAAGCCAAAGCAAAGCTAGTTTTTCAATATATACAAATGCGAAAGCAAGAGCTTCTCGCTTTCCAACCCCGACCGAATTACGCGTGTCTCCAAAAGTTCTTTTCTCAGAAACCCAAAATGCAAAATGAGCGCTGAAAAGGTCAGGTCACCTCCGTCCTTCGTCTGTGCGGGAGAACGATGCACATCCACTACAACCGCGAACCATCCAAAAATACAGCCTCACTGCTCTATCTTTATCTTTGGCTCTTGTACGCAATGGTTCTCGCTCTCCTTCCACAGACCCAGACAAGTCAACAACTCTATCCAATCTATATTGAAGTAGATCCCCTAGATCAGAGTGTACATCGCAACAATTACCGCTGCTAAGCCCAGCGGTACTTTTGCCTGGCTCGCCATGCCGGGTGCTGTCGTGCTCTGCGCGCTAGGCGAAGCACTCGTTGTCGAGCTTGCTGCTGCCGAAGAGGAATCCGATGATGATGATGATGATGTAGACGAAGAAGACGAGGAGCTGCTGTCAGATGTGGTGGTCGTGCTCATTGTGGAGTCTGTCGACGAGGAGCTAGAAGATGAGCCGGTAGTCGAAGAACTTCCGGAGCTTGACGAGCTGCCGGTGGACATGGAAGTGGAACCGGTGGAGGAAGCTGTCGCAGGATTAGCGGTATTTGTAGCGCCTTGGATCTCAAAGTTGTTGGTGAAGTTGATCTGGTCAGGTTGCTGGTCATTGATGATCTCGATGGTATAGGGGAGGCTCTTGGAGACGTCCGAGGGGATCGTGACGGTGGTGCTGCCGGTGTTGGCGATGTTTGCTGAGAGAGAGAATTTAGTGGAAGTTTGAGGTGATTCAGCGAGGCGCATTTGAAACTAGAGGAACTTGGTGGTGGGTTGGGAACTCACCAGCAAGAACAGTGCCGCCGCTAGGAGTTGTGTTGCCACTTTGTTGGAGCTTGATGGTCACAGTGCTGAATGGGGAGAGGCGTTAATCGTTTTGTCAACGCTTTCGAAGGGCCGCACGCCAAGGTTCGCTCACCTCCCTTGCTGGTTAGCCCAAGACAAGTCCAATGTCTGCCCAGCCTGCACGTTATAACCTCCATTCGGAATGTTGAAAGCATTGGGCTGGTTCTGGGCAGCGGCCAGGGCGGCGCAAAGGCCGAGAGCGGATGACACGATAGAGATGCGCATGATGATGGACGGTTTATAAGATGTCGCGGTGGAAGACTAGTGAATTACCAAGAGTGTATTCGTAAAGTGGTGTATAATTGAGGGAGAGATAGAATCGAAAACGAAGGCAGAAGATTGGTGAACGAGAGACGCGAAGGCTGCAGGGAAAGAATGAAAGAGGAGAAAGCAGGCGCGCAAGTACCGGGGAAGGGGGAATTAAGTAACGGAAGCAGTCACTACTGACGAAAGAAGGGCAGGGAAGGCAAAACCGAGAACCTTGAAAACGGGGCCGTGAGACAAGGTACGAGGCATTAAACTCGATGGGGAACCCAGGTCTGTCTGGGGAAAAAGAATTGACCCAATCGCGTTTCGATGGGGATGGTCGGAACCCCTGAATCGATGGGGCTAGGGCTGAAGGTGGGATGGCGCGGGTCTGGTCCGCGTTGCGCTACGGTGCGCATCGAAATTTTTATTTGAGGCGCAGTTCAGACACGCTTCAATTTGAGGGTTACGCAGGTGCATTCGGAGTGCCCATAGTAGTAATTGTCGAGGTCATCGTCTTTACCTACTGTTATTCAGAAGTCCGAGCGAGCGTCGATTTGCGCCGCTTTTGTTCCAGACAATGGCTGGCTGGACAGCAATGGCTGTAGAATCGCCTCTCCAGCTGTGTGGTGAGCGAGGTGAGAACGGCGCACCGCCTATGCCTCTCTTAGATCCGAAGCAGTGGCTGGCCTAGGCCATTGGCTGCCTGATCAGGCGGTTGAACATGCGCGACTCGAGAGGGCGCTGAACGCCTCAATGCAAGTCTGACACAGCCCCGTTCATGTGGCAAGAGCGTGGAGGGACCAGCTCTAGGCCGGCCGGAAAAACTTACGCCGGCGACCGTCCGAAGCTCCGATGCTCCTGCGAAACACTTGGCCATGGAACAGCTTACCCACCCTGATTTGAGGTTATCGCGACGTCGTGGCATGGGACTAGGTAAAATTTATCAAAACTTCCTAGCCCTCAACCGCCGGGAATCCTCACAATCGCTGCTCTTCATGACTCAATTTTTCTTCCATATTATCCCGGCGCCGTACAGCTCCGGATATTACGAATCACTCGGCAAGGCTGCTGCCTGGCGCGTTTACGTCACTGTAGCTTGAGATTTTTATGTTCCATCGATTGTAACAAAATTGACGGAACAATATTGGGTAGCAATCCGTCGCGTCCGAGCCATCCCGAGACGCGCGGGAAACCGAGTAGAGCTTGAGCTGAAGAGGCTCTTGGACTGCAACCCTGTTCTAGCCCCATGCCTCTAGGGCCGCGTCAGCCACACTCGTATTACGAGCTCACGAGAGACCATGGCTTGCCCAATCAATAATTTGAAGTGCAAAGAACTACGCTATAGCCGTTCTCAACACATGTAGCCAAGCATTGGAAATAGACTGCTGACTGATCACTGTCGGCCTGCCCACTCCCGGCTGCAAGGTATCGGAGCGACCTTATGCCCGACTGATTCACCCTTCACATTTCTCGAGCCTTCCCGATTTCGATCGAATGTGATGGACCAAAGGGGGACGATCCGTGCTTGCAAGCTCAGCTAACTTTATGCGTTGGGGTTTGTCATTGGGCGGGCGGGATCGGAGTTTGCGAAGAAATTAAAAATCAATTTTGCTAGCAAGACGACTACAAAATATCTCCTCATCTCCACTCTTTTGTACGGATTGCAAGAACTCCACAAAGTGTGAGGGAGCGCGAGAAAGATAGAGTAAAGACACGTTGTCGGCAAGAAGTGGAAGAAACTTAAATGCACCAATTTCAACTGAGCCATCCCCAAATTCTGGCCTTCGATCAAAGACTGCTCCTCGTCAAAAAGACTGATCCGCCTGGATGACAGCAGAGAGAAAGCTGAAGCCATGAGGTAATTTCTTCCCAACATATATACAGAAACATCTCAAAGAGTTGCACTGTTATTCTCCGGGGAACGGGTCAACGCTGACTTAATCTTGGTCCCAGAGCTTTTCGCAATTGCCCAACTACGGAAGCGAGGTCGCAGTTGTTTCCAGAGAGGGGGCTTACACCTGCGCGTTATGAAACATGCCCATTGATGCGGTTTCTTCGGGAGAAGCCCGCAGAAGGTGGAGCACCACCATTTGTGAGGAAGAAAGACTATACGCCTGCGCAGAGAAAATGCAAGATGAAGGCGTACTTGCAGAGGTGGGAAACCAGGTGGGAGGGGTTGTGCGAGCAAGACAGCAAATCGAAAAAGGATGATGATCCCGGCTGCAAGAAAGCCAACGATCGGAAAGAGTCACGCGTTGACCGGAAACGGCGGGCGAGTGAGGAATTCGCTAGACGAGTGCGAGATGATTCAGATACCCGAAGGAGTCAAAGCCTTTAAGCATCATTAAGACGTGGGCAATTGAGCGCTGCATATGGAATTGAAAAGCTTCGAGACTCGCACTGTTTTACTTAGTCGAGGGATGCTAGTCAGTGTTTGTCCAGAGAGCCAAAAATCGGGGAAGCTTTGACATGTTGTTTCTGGTTGTTGTCAATTCAATCAAACTGCTGAGTAAGATAGTGACAGAGACATGGACATGCTCCAAGGCGTCAAGAAACGTTGGGAAGATGAGTTGGCAGAATCAAGCGGGTGCGGCTGAGGTTGATTTTTACTGTGGTGTCAGGGATAACTTTCGTTAGTAAAGCGCTAGCAGAAGGCTTCAGACTAGTCTATTTACAGTTATAG
>JAGFML010000123.1:0-69704 GCA_021030945.1 Pyrenula aspistea
ATGATGATGATGATGATGATGATGATGATGATGATGATGATGATGATGATGATGATGATGATGATGATGATGATGATCTCATTACTCTGTCCCAGCCTGAGTACACAAGCTATGCAGAGGTGTCTAATCTAATTGACGCATGCCAGGGCCTATGCCATCTGCATTATCGCGTCGTCTGTACTAGCTGGATCCATGTGCCTTGCTCCATTCAGAACAATAGATTCGATTGTTTGATACGTCCTCCCGGGGGTGTTCCTTCCAACCCGATGTTACCGCGCCAAGTTCGTCTGGCATCATTCTGTTAAAGAAGGTCCTCCCGTGAGCGGTGCGTTCGTTCGTGAAGGGGGAGAGGTAACGATTTTGGCTGGTCCCGTACGCTGTGGCGAATATCGTGGGATATAGACAGCGGCTCTTCCGTGTAGATTCGAACGCGTTTAACGTCGTAGTTGGTGTAGCTCTTTGTTCACCGCCGACGAGCTGTAGTTTGAATATGCCGCGTACCTATGGCTTCGGCTATTGACGCGTCGCTTACCCAAGGCGACGCGTCGCAAGCTGTGTGTATATGGTTTGTTTGTGTGGATTCGGTAGAGGTTCGACGCGTCCTCGCAAGTGACGCCGCGGAGCGAGGGTGCAAGTCTTCGAAGCGTTTAGGGGAGTTGTTGACCCCTCTGGTGGATCCAAATGAATGAATGCATCTTGGCCAGCAGCAGACCCCGACTAAATAGAGAATGCTCTGTTTCCAGGCGACACCACGTGGAGGTGTGCATTCGCGTCGCCCCCGGTCTGCATGTAGCCTTACCGCAAAACCTCTACAGCCAAAGGTTCATCTTGTGCTTCGTGGCCAGTCTGCAAAGTGCTACCGTTGAGCTGTGGACAAGCATAGTAGGGGGCATGGGGGCTTGCCTCGTCCCTGGTTCGCAACGTCATCGTACCGAGCTGACCGAACGCTCGAATTTCATGGCTGACAATATCTGAAGACTCAAGCGTTTTGGCGCGAGGACTTGAAATGCGGCACAGACGCGTTACACACATTCGTTAATTGCGCTGGTCTGAATTTCCCTTATTCTGTTCATACTGGACTGCTCGATAGTTTTGTTTGAGATTACTCGACCATCCGGGCTGCTCACGGCCGCCCTTTCAAACGGAAGAATTCGCTTGGAGAGGTTTATGACCCATCCTGGCTCGGCGAATGACGAGAAGGCCTACAAATGATATAATACACCTCACCGGCTAGGACACCGAGATTCGCTAGCCTTCCCAATGCCTCCTTCGCGACCTCGTCTGGCCTTTCCAGACGACTCCCGCAGTGAAACCTCAAGTATCACCACAGCCAAGGACCGAACACTTGGCCCGACATCAAACGCGGGCGTGTCGAAAGGAAAATCGCGAGCCGGAGCGTCTCATGCCGCGCAGAACGGTCTAGCATCTACCTCAAGGGCTGCCGCTTTGGCAGGTCAGACCAATAACTCCCTTGCTCTCGAGAACGGCGACCGCGAGGGCCCGAAAGTATGTCGTTGCTCTCTCTCCTCTCGACCCATTGCTGACCACGGCCGACATCAGATTCCATGGTCTTCTCTCCCTCATTCTCTCCTCCACCTCTACCGTCACACCCATTCCCTCACATCCATCACGCCATCCTATACACACCCGCACGCCGCCGCCTATCTTTCGCAAGGTGTTGGCCTCCACAGTCCATCTAGCATTGCCTATCGAAGAAGAAGTCTGCTCGATCGATCAAGGAAATCGAGTCGAATAAACAGCGATAAAAATGAGGCCGGGAGGATTGGTCAAGATGCCCTGGCCATGGCGATAAGGAAACATTTCAATGGCATGGGCGTAAATGAGGGGGATGTGGTTGCGCGATTTGCTTATATTGTTAGGCAGGCAGAGGGAAGGGAGTTCAGGCTGAGGTTCCGACCATGATCCTGTCGATATGTGCGGTTGTTCAGACAATTTCTTATTGGATGTTAGTGGGCTGCATTGTGCAGATTGCAAGTGATTTTGTTTGAGTGTGCTCGGTGCATTGAAACGTCTCGCTGACGTTTCTTATGCGCGGAACGAATTTGCAAAGACCGGATGAGTGAGGATGGTGGACAGTGTATGCAGTGGCTATATATTATTGCTCCGCACCTCGATATCCAAATATAAGGCGCATCCTAGCCTTGGACGTCAACGGTCTTCGCCCAAGAGCATTTCATCATCTTCTTCCGTACCCTCCGTCTCCTGTTCCTCAACAACGGGCCCCTCTTCAGCAGCTCCTGCTACAACCAGTGCCTCCCAATCTCCATCCAGTGGATCCCCGTATTCATCTGAAGACCTATGCGGAAGCTCAGCATCATCACCGCTGTCCTCGTCCTCGCTGTCAACAATTTCCTCTGCTTTTCTCTTCGCCGTGCTGCAAGCTGCCGTCTTATTTTCCTCCGAGCTCGACAATGCAGGCTTTGCCGCCTTCTCAACCTCCCTTACGCCTGTTTCCGAGACCTCAAACTCCACATCCCTCCCTCCTCCGCCAGTAGCCCTCTTCCCCCTCTTCACCACCCTTGCAAAGCGCCCTGCCACTCTCCTCCCATTCCTCAGGACAAAGTTCTGGAAGAGACAAATCCTCGCATCAATCCCCTCGTCCCAGCCTCTCCCCTGCACCGCAGGCCGCAGAACCGCCCTCTTCTGACCCCTCGGCAGCCCGTCGACTTCCTGAATGCTGGTCCCGCATTGATTGATAACAACGACGGCGAGGCTGTGGACCGATGCCAGCCTGGACAAGCCCGCAGAGAGAGACGCGAGGACCGGGAAGCGCCGGTTTGCGGCCCAAGTTTGTGGGGCTTTAGGGTTTCCGGGAATGGATGTGGGAAAGGCCGTCGCAGTGAGAGGAGGGAGGCTATCGAGGACCAGGAGGCGCGTGTCCGGAGGTGGGAACAAACGGTGCGAGTGCGTAAGAAGTGCAAGGGCGTGGGGGAGGGTTGGCAGGCGTCGATGCGTGAATTTAGTGAGGAGAGTGGAGTGGCCATTTAGGGACTTTGAATCTGGGTTCGAGCTGGAAGGGCGTGGATCCGAGAGGACTTCATGAAGCCGCTTGATGGGTAAAGGCGGGCCTGTCTCGAGCCAAACCACGTGGGAGCCAGCTCGTAGGGCGGAGGCGGTAAGTTGCAAGGCAACGGCGGTCTTTCCGACGCCAGGCGAGCCGTAGATTTCGGTAACAGTCCCCAACGGGAGGCCATGTTCGTTAGTCGAGGTGCATGGCAATGGCCCAAGGAGCTTGTCGAGAGACGAGATATTTGTCGATATCGGAGGGCGAGGCGGAGCGGAGAGAAGCGCCTGAGAGGCAGTAATTGCAGGCAGGCGATCAGTGGTATGGTGCGCTGCGGATAGGTTAGATCTGAATAAATTTGTGACTGAAGGGACTTGGGATCATACGGGAGGCAGACGATGTAGAGAAGTTGGACGTGTCTTGTTCTGTCATGTCGACAGGCAATGCTAGAAGCCCAGGAATCAGGTGAGAGGTGATGGTAACGAAAATCGTGACGCATAGTGTGGCGCAGATGGAAATCTTTTGATAAAGACAATTGACCTCGATTTCCAATGTAGCGCTGTAACTACTCAGAATGTCATGTCCTTTGAACAAGCAGGCTCAGCCAGTAGCAATCAATCGTTATAAAACAGATGTCATGTCGATTTCCAATGAAGGCGCATTACAACAGAGCAAACAGGAAACGCAGAAGGGATGTCTTAGTCACAAGAGTATTTCCAGGTTGTAAATTCCGGTGAAGGATGACGGCGGACGAGTGACATGAGCTGCTCATCACCAAGGCGCTCCGGAAAAAATTTCGATGATAAAGCATTGGCGAGATACCGCTTTTGTGATTCAAAAGCTTTAAAAATCGGTGTGAATCAATCATGCGACACTTTTCATCAAATTCCCAGGTTCACATCGCGTTTACCCTCTGTTGACAAGCTTGTGGCGTCTGCTAAGGGTCCATCTTGACGACCTAGGAAAATGACCTACCAATCGGTCTTCGCTCTACCTCACTACAACCTTTCTGTCTCATCTTACCTGTCTACAGTATACGTCATCTGTGTACTTCCACTTATTATTCTTCTGGTCTTGGAGATCAGATCGAGGCGCATCGAGGCATCCCAGCCCCGAGGCTGCAAAAGAATAGGGCTAAGAGCGCCTTCTAATCTTAGAGATGAAGAAAATGATAGGAAGTATGCGAAACCGAGCGTACCTGATAGGTGGAAGGTCAAGGCTCTCATGATCCATCCTGTCAAATCTTGTGCGCCGATTGAACTTCACAGCGCGGATGTTGTATCGACAGGTCTTCGCTACGACCGCCAGTTCTGTTTTGCCGAGTGGCGTACGGTTCAGGCTACTACTAATGGTTTAGGAAAAGAAAAACACCACCGTTGGGAATTTCGTACTCTCAGAAACCCTGGCTATGAACGAATGGCACTGATCAAACCAGAGGTTTGGGTTCCGGACTCTAGCCTACCCAAATCCAACCATCCAGAATATCGACAAAACCTGGAAAGTGGCGGCGTGTTAGTTGTTCGTTACCCACGTGTTCAGAGATCTTTCGCAACTTCCACATGCATCCGTCTTGGATTGATGTCGCCGTACAAAGCATTTCGAGCTCCCTTGTTCCCTCCATCAAACCATCAATACCCTTCTGAGCAGGTCACCATTTGGAAGGACAGTCCTGTGTGGCTAAACTACGGTGAACACGTACCTCCTGATCTTGGGGAATTTCTCGGAATCAAAAACCCGTTTACTCTCTTCCGCGTCGATCCCACGTCGTACAGACAAGTTTTCCGCTGTGCACCTCGAAAAGAAGCCCTGGGATACCAGCCAGTGGTCGCATTTGCGGATGCTTACCCTTTGCACTTGCTTAACTTGGCGTCGGTTCGTGATATTGCTGCGAAGGTAAAGTCAGATATTCCCCGATTCTCAGCTAGACGATTCCGCTCGAATTTCATTGTCAGCGGTCCACGAGCCTATGATGAAGACGACTGGAAGCGAGTGAGAATTGGCGGCAATGAATATCACTGTGCATGTCACACCGTCCGCTGTCGACTTCCCAATGTCGACCCTGCAACAGCTGAAAGGCACCCGAAAGAGCCAGACGCAACCTTGAAGAGCTTTCGATGTATTGATGCCGGCGATCCGAAGAATGCATGCTTAGGCCTCCAACTCGTTCCCGCCCTCGAACAAGGAAGAGTCAAGGTCGGCGATGAAGTTGAGGTGCTTGAAAGAGGGGAACATTTCTATATCAAGCAATAGTGGAGCGCACTATTACGAAGTACAACAAATATTCATAAAGCCGACAGTATGCAATATGCAAGAGAATTCCTATTCTCAGCGTTCAGAGACCCTCTAAGAGTTGGCATCTCTTGGTTGCATTTTGCCGAATATTCTCGACGCTAAGCTCTGTGGCTTCTCAACAATTCTGGTCTTTTATGCTTGATATTGGATTGGCGGAGACTTTGCTTCTCTAACTTGCCATTTAGCGGCCTCGAGTTCGCGTTGCCATCCGAACAATTTTGACGACGAAACAGAGTGTGAACAACGCGCTGAATAAAATATCGAGTTTCTTCGAGGATGTTCTGTCGCGTGCGGTCGAGACCCTGGCCGGACGCAAAGCAAGGGCGTGAGACATTCCGCAATAATTTACCACTCCCCTCCAGTGCTGAGGAAATCTTTAATCCTCGTTTATATGGCTTTGATTCTACTTTAACGATCTTTCGCTGCTGAACCTAAGGACTCTGCGGTTCTTTGTCCTAATGATGTACCCTCATTTGTCCACTCCAGCACGACATCGCTTACATAACTTTGAGATCACGCCGAAGGCTCTTGCTATTGTAGCTGCGATCGGGATTCTTATTCTCATCATTTCCAATGCTTCCACTGCGCGGCCATGGTCATCCGAGCTCATCCACGCAGCTTCAGTAGCTGCCAACTCGGCTGCATACAACCGGACCCTTGGCTTTCAATCTTTGTTCATGATGATTCTCCCCCATCGGCACGACCAAAAGGACGCGGCCGCTCTGTTAGCATATCACACTGATATCGACCTCACCATCATGGCTGGCGTGCTCCCGTCCGCTATCCCAGAGTATACCCTTCCTTCTGGGAATTATCGCCCAAACAACGCCTTCTCGCACGGCGGTCAACTGGGTTGCTGGCGCAGTCATATGAATACCCTGCGGCACATCGTGCAGAATCGTATCTCTTCGGCCCTCATTCTGGAGAGTGACACAGATTGGGACGTGAGATTCAAGGACCAGCTTGCGCTCCTTAGCGCAAACTTGCCGAATGTGACGGAGACGCAACCGTACGGTGTTGAATGGGATGTGCTCTGGCTGGGGCACTGCGCGGAACAGATAAATCGAGAGAGGGCGATACCCGCGGTCTCTTTCTATGATGATGCAACCGTGCCCGAACGGGACAGCCTGCCTTGGTTTGCAACGGACCTTTTGGACCACTACGGCCTCCAAGAGAACAGAATGCGGCTGGTCACACCAAGCCATGGTGAGCCCATCAGAACTGTGTTGATAAATGGTAGAAGTGCCTTCTAACAAGCTACGACAGACCCTACGTGCCTCAGCGGCTACGCTGTGACCCTCAAAGGCGCTTCCAAGCTCCTTTACGAGCTATCATACAATAAGCTGGAAGCTGCCATAGACAATGACATGGCCCGTCTGACCCGTGACGGCCAGCTGCCGGGAATGACTGTGACACCACCAATGGTGGGCCAATACAAGACAGGAAGCAGGGCAGACAGCGATATTGACGGAGGCAACCTTGCGGTCAAGGTACCTGGCGGGCAGGGAAATAAGCCAGACAGCATAGAACGAAGTATGAGGCAGGAACTCGAGAAATTTGTCTATGGTGCAGGATCTGATGGGGAGGTGCTAGTTTCGGAGTGACGATGTGCAGGCCCGGATAGACACAAAGTTAGCGAGCTTGGAGCTCCTTCCAAAGAGAAATTGTACCGCAACAATATCATATATAGTTGGTTTCGCAATCCAGGCGCTGGTGACCTGGTGACCCTCGAACATTGATTTCGGCGATGGTAAGTATCTCTGACAATCGTGAGCTGAACCTCAATTTGCGAGCATGTCTAGAGCCTTCATTAATTCCGAAATCTAGTGCAAGCTGCGATCTCATGTCTAGCAAACAAGGAGACTAACGCCGAAACTTTGGGGTATCATATCTACATGAATCATATCTCCTCTCCGTAATCTAATGGTTTCCGCCTCTTCGCCAATAGAATGTGCATCTTTAAAACTCCTTGACCCCAGTCGCGTGCGGAGGATTCGAAGGGAGACATACAAATAAAATAAAGTGCCGAAGACTGCGTTCTACGCCTGCCTCAATCGGAATGAACTGACTCCTTTTCAGCGTCCAGCATTGCCCGGCCCTCTTCCTGGGCGTCTGGGCTGTCCGATTTCATTTCCTCGAGAATCGGCTTTGGCACGTTGTGTTGGCGTTTAGCGCTCGGAAGTCTGCTGTAAATCGCCATCCCTGTCAAGGAAATACTGAAACCGGCAAATTGCTGCATGCTCGGGAGCTCGCCATAGAATGCCATTGATGATACGACGAGGATTACCGCCTTGGGGATACCACAGAGCGACAAGAGAACAGAGCCAGCCCGCGATACCTAGGATGTGTTAGCGGATTCTCAGTTAAAACCAGCCATGTAGCTTACTACGAAGACCTGAGCGATGTTGAGACAAAAAGCAATGATTGCAGCAGACATAAACGGCAAGGGACCGACATCGAAGAATTTGCTGCCATCAAAAATGGGATATTCCAGGCCAATTCCCATGACGGCATTGATGAGAGTGCAGACCGGGGCGAAATAGTAAATCGAAGTCATAGCGTCCATTTGGCTGTCTTCAGAGTTCATTAAGTATTGCATGAGAGCCAGTCGCAGTGCTTCGGCAATAGTTCCTCCACCTTGAATCATGAAACCCAGCCAGCTAAATCTGATCTCGCCCATGGAAGAAATCATAACTCCGAACGAAATGGCGCAGATGGTCAATAAATTGGATAAGCGCCAATTGGTCAGCCCAAAAAGGCATGTGGCCAGATACGTGGCCACTGGACCCATTGCCTTGAGCATTTGAATGAAGGAAACACTCAGGTAGAGGTAGGCTTGGTTGGAGAAGATTAAGCTCATGCTGAAGCAAAAGCCAATAGGGGCCACAGCTCTCCAGAATAAGCGAGGAGTCATCTTGACCTTATGACGGCCGTTGACAAGACCAGTGGTACGAGCTAAGATGTGCATGGCTAGGGACGAAAATGCCAGATGCCATGTTGTAAACGTGATTGCTGTAGCTGGTTAGGTCCTAATTCAGCGTAGAAGTTGAATAACATACGATACGCTACGAACAGTCAGCAAATTCAGAGACATGCTTATTCTCAGAGAACTTACGAAACTGATCAAGGATTCGTTTGTTTATCAAAATTAATCCGCAGCTCAGCGCAATCCAGGAACTTGTGGTGCATCCAGTCAGTGGTCTAACCCATGACCGAGGACACATTAACATACAGGACACAGAGTAGCGTGATCAGGTTCCCCCTGTTGCACAAGGACTCCATAGCTGAAGCTTGTTGTCAAGGGAGATTTAAAAGGAATGTCGCCGGCGCAGGATCTCGAGACTGCGGTTTAAACGGTCCCCGAGAAGGGCCGCAACGAGGAAAATATGGAAAATGAAAAACCGTCCATCAACGTGAAATGAGCGAGAAGGGTTGAGAGAGCAAAGAACGGGAGTAGGCTGGCTGAAATGTGACGGTGATGTGGATGCGGACGGGCTGAGGTAAGGGAGGCGTACATTCGGGATACGAGAAATGTACGTGACTTCTGCTGCGGCGGACGCGCGCTATATTTAGGCCCCAACAGAACACCCAACCCGGGCAAAATTACTCATTAATCAGCCACGACTGCTCTGATCATGGCTTGAACCAATTTCCAGTCGAGTTTCAATACAATGTTCCCATCCTTTGGTGGGTTGGGCGACAGACTGTCTGCTGTCGCAAATTCTCTGGGACGACGCAGATTGTTCCTCGCCGTCTCTGGTCGTCGAAGGGTTTGAGACACGCAAAAGGTGAGGAACCCAGAGTTGAGTCCAGACAGCGACAGAATCCATGGAAACCTTGTTCCGACGACTACAGCTCATGTTCTCCATGGTCAGCCGGGGTATTGTGGCCACCAACTGTTGTGGCGATAACCTTGATACAACTTTGCCCTGTGGCTTGTGGAACGGCCGTGCAAAGTCCCCACATCTTCGGTAATACCGTACGGACTGTCTTGGTGATCTATTGTCTCTATGAAAGGTTTCATTGTAGCCCGCGAGTGATTTGTGATGTAGAAAGGGAGATCTGCCAACATGCTCAGTGGCTTTGGCATCTGGGCCTTGACTGGCAAGGTGACTGTAGATCCACCCCTCTGCGTCATCATCATTCACCAGGCCCCGTGCAACACTTCACCTTCAAACTTCACTGCAGTAGCCCTGACCCACCGGATGCGGCCAACTTGATTGACTTGATCAATCCTTCTCATGGCGCATTTTGTCGCTCTCTAGGCCATAATGATCTGCATCAGAAAATTTCCAGCAGCGCCGCAGCGTCGACTCCGATAATGGGACGGTCCTGACTAACCTATAAGAAACGATGCGAAGGTTGCATTGAGCTCTCTATTCCCCCACAACCAGCTCTTCACGATGCCTCCCTTCTTTCCCCGAAAGCGTTCTGCAGTGTCACCGCCGCCCCCAGACCCGTCCTCTTCGAGGCCAGTCAAAAAGCCCAAGCTGGCCGATGCCCTCGATGCCCCTGCGCAAAATTCGTCGTCCTTGCAGTCAAACAGAAAATTCACACTGGGTGACACGTCAGACTCATCGTTGAGTGACGTCGACACTGAGGAATTTGAAGATGTTCCTAAACACCGGCCGGCAGAGGATCACGAAGATGTGGACTGGGAGGATGCATTGGAAGATACACAGACTCCACATCCAACGGGAGACCTGCAGTTAACGCTCTCAAAAGACAACAATCAGGTGGATTACGGTTCTCTGACTGCGTACAGCGCGAAAAAGGGCCCAAGCAGAATAGAGCGTCAAATCCGGATTGCTACACATCGCATGCAGGTTCAGTGCCTTCTTTTCCATAATGCCTTGCGCAACATGTGGGTCTCGGATGCCCAAGTCCAGCGGATCCTACTCGAGCAGCTCTCCTCCGGAATAATGCAAGATGTACGGCGATGGAGGGTCGCCAGCGGATTGGCTACATCAGAGCCGCCTAAGCCTGAAAAACGCAGGGGTCGAAAACCGAGGAACGAAAGGGACTGGGGCACACCAAGCAAGAGAATGGAAGATGGAAAGCCGGATCTTAGCCGCGGTGACCCATTGCTACCATTGCTAAAGACGCTCGTGGCAGGTTGGAGGAAGCGCTTTAAGATCACCGCACCAGGCCTAAGAAAGCATGGGTACAAGCCCAAGCACATATTGCAGGCAGAGATTTCTTCCTTTCACAATGATGCTCATGATCCGGAGAGGCATGGCGAACGAATCCGCAACATCGGGGAATTCCGTGCGCGAGCTAGGCAGATGAGCGGGTCAAGAGACGTTGGTGCACAGCTCTTTACCGCTTTGCTTCGAGGTCTAGGTATCGAATCGAGACTTGTCGCAAATCTACAGCCTCTTGGATTTGGATGGACAAAAGCCGAGGAAGCAGTTTTGAGTAAGCTGACCAACGGCGGCGCGCAATCCGTCTCCTCTGAATCTTCTGATGAAGAGGAAGATATGAAGCAGGAGCTCGACATGAACGGGCCAAGCGATTCGGAGGACTCGGTGGTAGAGGTCACTACATTGCCCAAGAAACGGAAACGTTATGACACTGATCTTCCGATGCCAATATACTGGACCGAGGCTATATCACCCATCAATAATACCATCGTCGCAGCGTCTCCTTATCTTTCGTCCAATTCAGTGTCACACGCGCAAGAGACATGTGTGAGCTTCCAGCCAACAGGTTCTAAAGCAGAAAGAGCCAAACAAGTCATGGCATACGTCGTTGGCTTCTCTGCAGATGGAACCGCAAAGGATGTAACTACACGCTATCTGAAAGGCCGTAGATGGCCTGGCAAGACCAAGGGATTTCGAATGGCGGCCGAGAAGCTACCGATTTACAACAAGCGAAGCAAGATTTTGCGACACGAGGAATATGACTGGTTTAAACATACAATGAGGGGTTACGCGCGACCTGATCCAAAACGAACCACCCTCGATGATCTGGAGGACTCCACAGACTTGATGCCTCAGCAACCGGAGAAAAAAGATACCAAACAGGAAGGTGATACTCTCCAGAGTCTCAGGTCATCAGCTGAGTTCGTTCTGGAACGCTTCCTACGACGAGAAGAAGCACTTCGCCCAGGAGCTCAACATGTTAGGATCTTCACTCATGGTAAAGGGGATAAAGCGACAGAAGAAAAGGTTTTCCGTCGTGATGATGTGGTTCCTGTCAAAACAGCAGAAAGCTGGCATAAGGAAGGCCGCAGAATCAAGCCGCGGGAGGTGCCAAGGAAGCTTGCCCCTATCAGGGCAGTCACACTGACCCGAAAGCGTGAGGTGGAGGATGAAATGCGGGAGACAGGTGAAAAGCCTATGCAAGGGCTGTACTCCATCGAACAAACCGAGTACATCATTCCTCCACCAATCAAGAATGGCGTCATACCAAAGAACGCTTATGGCAACATCGATTGTTTTGTTCCTTCCATGGTACCCAAGGGCGCCATTCACATACCATACCGCGGGACGGTGAAGATGTGCAAGAAATTGGACATCGATTTTGCTGAGGCTGTTGTAGGGTTTGAGTTTGGCAACAAACGAGCAGTCCCAGTCATTCAGGGTGTTGTTGTTGCGCAAGAGAACAAGGAGGCCGTCATCGACGCTTTGGCAGAGTATGAGGCCGAGCAAAGAAAAAAGGAGGAAAGCAAGCAGGAGAAGAACATCTTGAGTCTTTGGAGGAAGATGCTCATGGGCTTGAGGATCGCCGAACGAATGCAAGATGAGTATGGAACGGATGTCATGGACTCAAGGGAGGTGATTGACTTGACTGATGACTCTAAAGCTGGTGCAGGCCGGCAGTTACGCGACACAGTTCCGGCTTGGACAGATGATACTCAAGTGGACGGTGTTGGCGAAGCTCGAAACTCTGGTGGGGGAGGAGGGTTTCTTCTTCACGACGAAGAGGAAAAACAACGACCTGAGGAACTTGTACTGGATGCAGGAAACCATCCGGAGCAACCCTTGGCAGCAGAGCAATACCCGACCCCTTCCTCTGCACCACCGGCGATGAAAAAGACTAAGTTAAGAAAGACTTTACTTGTTGATTCAGAAGATTCCGAACTGTCAGAGCCTCGATCGGACTTGGTTCAAGATTCTGCCACATGGACATTACGGGATCCAAATAATTCTTCCATGTCAGAGTCGCAGAACAGGATGACGAATGAGGAAAAGGGAGATACCGAGATCGTATCTCAATCATCCAGGCACAAGAGCCGACCGCCTAGGTCAGAAGGCTCTCCTGGGAAAACCACCCCGCGACGGCAGAATACGCGAAAAGCGAAGACGAAGCTGACTAGTCCCTACTTCGATTCCTCTGACTCTGACGATCAAGGGTGATAGAGATTGAACTCACGCTTTGATCCAAAGAGGCCAAAGTGTCTGCACTTAGTCGTGTTTGCCTCAATCCTGCAATGGTGAATAGGAAGTCTTGACATCAGCAATTCCGCCTGAAAGCGGTTTTGTCCTGTCTATGATTTCTCCTTGTGAAAGTAGCACAGCGATACCTTCTGTAATTTTTGACAAATCCGAACCAAGACCTTGATCTACAAGTAGGACTCAACCATTCGCAATGTGCTTGAATCATCATATCGGGAGATTGCTTCTATGAAGAGTCCACCGTACTTGATGGGAGCGGGGAAGGCTTATTGTGTATTGAATCGTAATCCTTCGACAGTTGGGCGTAAGGACATTTCTTTCTTCGTTAGTGCAAGCTAAGCTTTCGCTTCAAGCTCTGTGATCCTCGTACTTGAAATATGAATTTGAGATTCTTCCCCCTGCACTGGACCTGCATTTTTCCCCGCATGCCAAGAATTCTCGTGCGGGGGAATTGTTGTCGTGAATGTCACTTTTGGTAGACTTGATCTAGGAGAAGCCAAATGTCGGTCGTTTCATAAAGTAGTATACATTGAGCTCTTGTCAAGTGCTGCTGGCTGGTGGGTGTACTGATCGCGATGCCGGACCTGCATTCCCTCCCAGCGGACTCCCGCCCCAATCACTGCATTCGCAACAACGGCCCCGACAACCTAGCGTTGGAACGCTTCAAGCTCCGCGAGCTTGCTGAAGGGTGGCCATGCTATAGGTATGCATCTGAAGCTGCATCTTGTTGTCTATAGGTGTTTGGTACCATGGATTCTCTATAAGGCGCGGTATCCGTCATGCGTCGTTCTAAGAAATCTTTCCTGTTCTTATAATTCCCTAACTCGTCTCCTTCCCCGCAGAGATGCCTGCGAATGGGAGAATTTTGCCTCTCTCTTCCATCCGAAAGCCTATGTGTACACCACCTGGACAGGTCGGATACATTACCTCGACTTCATCGCCAAGTCCCAAGCCGGAATGGACGCCGGCGTCTTCATTATGCACCGCTGCCATGGATCGACGACGGACATCAACCCTTCAGGCACCCGAGCCGTCACCAAGCTTAAAGCAACGATAACACAGCGCTTTGTTCTCTCAGGCTGCCCGGTCGATGCCGAAGCCGACTGCCGGTTCTGCTTCTTCTTCGCCAAAGATGCTGCCTCGGGAGACTGGAAGGCTCATTTTGTGCGACACTGGTATGAGAAGGATAAGCTAATTCCATGCAATCCATCAAAAGTGCCAAAACTCGACGAGGGACGCTTGAAAAAGTACCCCGAGGGTTACCAGTACCTAAGCTATTGCCAGGAAGAGACGCAGGGTATTCAAGTGAAGCTCGATCTGCCCGGCCATCGAAGGGAGGGGAATACCACGAATGGAGTGATGCATGATAAGCTTCTGTGGCAATGTAAGCAATGGTTGGACGGAGAAAATCCTGAGGTCTGAATGAAAATCGCCGGGAAACTAAAGACCCGCGGAACTTGCAATGAGCCGCATGGTATAAAAACGAGTCCTAGGAGCCTTCAATCGGCACTCGGCCGGTTCAGAGCGTAGGATGGTGGCACAATCACCGCAAATCTCGAGAATCAAATATCACGAGCGACTATTAGGATACCTCTCATTCATTCTGTTTTGGGCTTTTGAATAGCCTGGCTGTCAACGCTGTAACGGAGTCTTCAGTTCAAGTCGTAAATATTAATACTAAAGTCCTTGGCTCAGCCGACCATCGTAACAAGCTCATTTGGGAAGACGGCTGGATGTCGCGATTTTAGCGGGACTTTAGCGGGACCGGTGATCTCTGAGGCAGAATACTATTGGCAGTGCGTACAGTCACTTTCCGGTACAAGCAATGTGTCTGTTCAGCCCGTAAACATGGGTTGAAGCTGTAGTACCGGTCTCAAAATGATGCGAGTTGGGCCACCCTGACGCAGAGATGCGATCAAGGTGCTTGGTTGAAAGAAGCTCGCCGACTGGTCCAAGACTGTACCAAGAAACCGGGGTGCATTGATCTGTGGAGGTCTGAGCGGCCAATCGCAAAACAGTACCTTAACTTGGAAGCTAACGCATGGACGAAGGCTGATTAAATGCTCGCATTCGGCCTCTCGCACCAGCAACCTCGTATCTTCGCTGACTAAATAGCCGTGAAAACCCCCGTTTCGCAAAATCCAGAGACATGGACGCGGAGAGTCGGAGATCCTAAATGTGGAGATTGATCATACAAGCATCACCAACCCTATCGGTTGATCATCGCCTAAAACTAAATCCTTCCGCTCTGTATCCTTGGATTGATCATCTGGACAGGTCTTATTTGATCTTGACCTTGCCTGAAGCATTTACGGCAAAGGGGCGAAATCAGAGAGAGATCCGCTAAGAAAGATCATTTGTCAAGGGTCCGCTTCTGTGCCGTTAACCTTCGGGGACAACATTCTAAGCTCACGTGGTCAAACAGTACAAAACCTTGAAAGAGAATCTTCAAACACCGCGTGTTTGCGTGGGAGTCCCACGGCGGAAATGAGTGCTCTGGAGTCCATCGGGAGTCTTTAGGAAACCAACAATCTGGCTTGCTGTTCCAAACCCATGGCTATGGAGCGCCGAATGGCCAGGGTTCAGCAGTCCGCTTTATCTAGCCTTGGGGTCCGTAAATCCCGCTCGTCAAAAATCTCCCCAGTTGGAAATGCTTGTCGTGAGGATCATGGGGAGCGAACTCCCCCTCAAACTCCATAGCCCCTGATGCCGCACGTGGAAATGGCCGTACAGGACCTGCCAGTAGAAACTCTAAATCATGGTGGCGCTCTCATGGCGCTGCGGTAGGTCATGGCTCTCGAGCCGTTTCTTCATCAGTTTCGTTCTGGAATTCTTAACATATAATCAGCCGGGCTGTATATTGTTCCCGGTCTTTATCATGAATGCTTTTCCATGGCTCCCTATCCGCACAACATCTCTCCCGGTGGATTCATCGCACTTACGTGGGCCGGCTTTGCGTTGGCTACATTCTTTGTCGCCTGCAGAGCTTGGATTCGATTTCGGATTCTTGACCGGTTCGGGTGGCCAGACTTTTGGATATTCTTCGCATTTTCTAGTCTTCTTACCAGCGCAATTATTCAAACCGTTTTCACCTCGACCATTTACGATATCGCGAATCTTCGCAACGCGGCAGAGTTTCGAGAGAAGGAGAAAGAACGAGAAAGCTTCAGCAAATACTTTATAATCCTTACCCTACTATTTCTCACCACGCTATGGGCTGTGAAGGCGGCATTCCTCGCGCTCTTTAATCCTCTTTTTGACGGTATGAAGACAATGAAAAGATGGTGGATGGGAGTGTCGATTTTCACTGGCCTCTTGTATCTGAGTTGCCTTATACCACCTGTGGCTTTTATTGTGCTGGCACATAGCCGTTCCTTTCGCAATCGAAGGCATATTGGTGACCAAGAAAGTGAGATATCAAGGTAGAGTTCTGGGTCCTAAGCGCTGACGTCGACAGCGGCGGTCATTCTTTTCGCGGCAGTCGCTGATATCGTGTCCGATTTGATAAGTAAGTCCGTCAATCCCTTTACTAAGTAGCAGGCAGGGGCATTGCTATTTGATTGCCTTTTCGTTAGCTAGAATTTGTGCACCATTCAGATCAGCCAGAGGAGCTAAAAGAGCACGTTTGCAGTCGCGATTCTCCCGCTGCGCCTGATATGGCATGTTCGACTCAACACCGCGCAGAAGTGGGGCCTGTCCGCAGTTTTTGGCGTTTCAGGCATTACCGTTATCACAGCCATTGTCCGAGCTACCCAGGTTGGCGACGTCCACCGTTCGGATCTTGTATGGCTCTTTGTCTGGGGAGTGATCGAAACCTCTATTGGTCAGTCTTCCCTTGCTCTAAGAAGACATTTGCTATCTCTGATACCAATTAGCGGTAACTGTTGGCTGCCTGCCCAGCTTCAAAGCCCTTATTCAGCCCCCTACTCGTTCGCACACTTATTATGTCTTCACTTCCAATGTCCGCGCCTCCTCCGCTCCTCGTGATCCCTCCATGCACCCGCTCGAGCATAGTCGCACATGGCAAGGCTTGCAAACAGGCCGAATCCCCACCTTTGCACCGGACACCAAAGCCGGGACAACGACACACATCTATCGAAGTGAGAGCCGGGAAGAGATCCTGAGTCCAATGACCAAAGCTCGTCTCGCGGAAGGCAGTGAGATCAGAATTCAGACACATTTTAGCTTGGATGAGCAAGGCTAGGCAGTGAACGGAATTTCGGCAACAGGGTCTTGGTCTACACACTTTCAGTTCTGCAGGCGTTTGAGCGGGAGGATATCTTGCATTTCAGCCTGGAAGCATAGAAGGACAATAAATCGGCGGCTATTTAGATACCCCTGGTAGTGCTAATTTAGGTTCTCGGAAACTAATTGAAACGACTGCCACCCACTTTCATTGTGCGTCTTACTTCTATTTCCATTTCCGAAAACACTATCTACCTGTAGCTCCTTCATATCTCCGCGATTGGAGCACCATGGATATTTTATCATGTCAATATGGCACGAGCTACGATATCTTTGACATTCTGGTGGCCTACATAGCCATGTTTTACCGCGGGTATACCAGGCTCATAGATGGGGACGGGCTGTCTATAATGAGACTTTCCCCATGACACAAGCTCCATCCCGTTCATAGCATCGCAAAGTCTCATTGAGAGAAACGAAGTACATAATGGCCGGTGTCAACCTCTGATCGATCATTTTCTCCGACGAACGATGGCGGCTTCCTCCAGGCCTGGCTTTGAGAAGATTACAGACTTGCTGAGGACTATGTGGGAAGGTTGAAGCTGCGTAAGGAATGGAAAACCGTTCACATCGCTGCTGATCTCTGTAAGGGAAAGAACTTAGTGGGGATCTGTGAAGAGGCACAACTGAATCATGATATTATTCATGAAGGTCTTTGAACCTTTTGAAGGCTGCCACTAGCGACGCCGTCATCGTCCCAGACCTGCTCCCTAGCCTTCCTTTCTTATCTGCTGCAATACGTTCTGCGGCGAGTTTCCCTTTCTTCACCTCGGCTCCCATGTTCGCCACTTTCTCCATGTCCCTTTTCTACCTTGCCATTTCCATTCGGACTAGTATTGCCGAGCGGGCTCGCTCAGATTCGTGGTAAAGCCCACATGGGCAAACGCCTTCCACCCCGGCCCTTTTACATATCTCGCCATGAAGAATTGAAAGGGAGGTTGGTTTCATGTGAACGGCGTTCTCATGTCTCGAGCACCAAAGCCCATTCCGATCGCATTCGTAAACGTTCTGTAAGTGAGCACTTTACTGACGACGATGTAGACTTACTTTATCCTTGGAGCAAACCTAAAGCTATTGATTGAGAACATGGCCGCGGCGTGGTGGAAATGGGGTTTCTGAACAGCGAACTGGTGCTGAGTAATGTCAACGTTCTGGAACTCCCACTCAGTCTCCTGCACCGAAGCTCACCCGACATACCGCAATATCGGAGATGTTACCCAAGCATTGGATTTCGGAGTCAAAGCAAAGGGTACAAGCAACTCAGCGCTCAAGCACGCCAAACCTTTTCAACGGCATTCGATTGTGAATCCCGCTTGTCTAGACCTTCGGCTATGGTGGTTGCCGGAAGAAGGGGAAATCGAGGTGGGAGTTAAGGAAATGAAGAGTGACAAAAAGGAGACCGGCAGTATGGAGCTGAAAAGATTTGAAGGGTAGGTGACTCCATTAGAGGTGACTTCAGTCCGGAAGTGGATAAGGAAGGCACAGGGAAGTAAACACATAGGCAAGGGAGGCACGATGACCGTCATATCGACATGTTATCGGGCTACATACGACTCGAAGCTCTCGTAACTGATGCGCCTTTCACCTCCCCGTATACTCCTTCTCAATTGTCCTTGCAATAGGATAGACCAGAATCGTTATCGCACCGGACAGGTAGATTCCAACGTCTCCACCATAAGGCCCGAATTTCAGCGCAATTGGTCCCTTGTACCAAGTCTGTGCCATTCCCGGAAGACCGCCTGCCAGATATCCAGCCAGAAGAGCGAGGACGGCCGCTATACCCCACGGCAGCTTACTTGGCTGATCCCAAGCCCAAAGATTGTAGCCTTCCTTGCGGCGGAAGAACTTGTCCTCAATCAGTAGGATGAGAGTGAAGGAGATGGTCCAGTAACCGAGCAAAGACACGAAATTGGACACAATGGTGGAGAGGGACTCCTGACCCGCGATTGCGAGAATAGCTACGACAAGCGCGACAAGGAAGGACCAGATGAACCGAGGAACAGCGTGGAAGTAATTGCCGAGAAGTTGCAAGCTTAGCCCGGATGAATAGTTGATGGCGATGTTGTTACCCAAGACGGAGAACGTCAGGAGTACCAGAACAAACTTGCTGAAGCCCAGTGGGCGGTAAGCTTCACGGAGTGCGCCTCCGAGACCATGCTCCTGCTTTTCATAAGAGTCAAAATATCGGGGAAATTCAGCCGTCAAGGTGGCATTCCCAAGACACGCGCCGATGACGGTAGTGAAGACGGTGGGAATGGTGACGCCCCAGAAGGTCAAGAAGAAGACTTTCCATGACTTCGTGTTCGCGGGATAGTTGCAGTAGTAGTCCGCAGCCATAGAGCACCATCCACTAGCGGACGAGAAGTTGATCGATAGGAACGAGAGGAAGGCGCCCGCCAGGTCTAAACCATGTACGAAAGCGGGGGCGCTGGCATCGACATGGGGAGCGCTCTGTGCAATGAGAATAATGAGCAGTATAAAGGTCATGATCCAGGAATATTTTTCGAACGTATGAATCAGCTTGAAACCAAAGACTGATATTAGGTAGGAGATGACCGCAACAATGACGCATCCAACAGTGATAGACATGGTGTAATCGGAGACAGCAGAAAGAATCTGTCCAACGACGACAACATTGACAACGGCGAATCCTCCGCCGACGATGACATTGAGGACGGAGGCGAGCTTTGCGCCCCAGAACCCAAAGGAATACCGAGAGGTCGCAATTGCGCGAAGGCCAAGCTGGTCCAGGTTAGCGGATCCGTGATGAATTCGGAGCTCCTCACCTTGGGACCAAGAGTGCCGGTGTATGCCGGGCAAAGAGCTCCAAGCACCGTCCCAACAACAATAGCGGCGACGCTTTGCTTCAAGGAGAGTCCAAATTCCGGTCCCAAGAATCCAATTGGCAACGTGCCAACATGACAGGTCATTGAAAACCACATCAGGAAGATGTTCAGGATCGACGGTGGTCTCTTCTTGTCCTCGGGTATTCTGTCCACTCCTTGCAGCTCAATTCCCATCTTTTCATCCAGCCATTCTTCTCCCCTTCGTAGTATCCGTAGAGGTCCTAGACTCCGTTGAAGCTCGCGCGTCCGCGCGATTTCCTCGACCGGCGTAACATCGTAGTCGGTGGAAACGGATTCCTTGGTAGCCTCATTGGCTTCAATGTCCTTTTCGGTCCAGGACGCTTGCTCCGGAGAAGACATGGTCGGTGACTGAGAAGTCGGGACTGGCAGCAGCTGTTCAGCAATCTTAACGCGTGGATGGATGAGACAAGGGGAGTTTGTCAGCTCTGTAGACTTGGCTCATGGCGTCGAAAAAAGGACCAGCCCTCGTCCGGGGGAAGGGCAAGGCTAGGATGGTTGTGTGAGGCGAATCCAACCCTGTCGGCCACGCCGCCGGAAGTGGAGGGAGGGATCAATTGGTCTTCTGCTGCTTATCGCCCTGGATAGGCGACGGCGCCATGATTGGAGGGGCTGGTTACATGGGGCTGTCAGAGGCACTTTTAGCACGGTGGATCTTGCGTGCATGGCAAGCTTTTCGGGAACGAATCGCAACCGTACCGCCTCAGCCGCACGAACAGCATACATACAGGTTGTCTCAAAGGATCTCGTCTTTTGCGATGTTGAGATTCAGTCGCATGCCGCGATACGGTACTGTATGTTGCGTGTAAAAGAAAATCCTCCGAGTTGTACGACTCGGAATCCCACGCCTGGAGCAAGTCGTGGCCGCGAAAAGCAAGTCCAGACGGCCTTATCGCTGTCACCCAGACCCTTCCCGGCGCTACGCTCAAAACGAGAATTGCCCCGTTTGGACTAGGAACTACATCCGCGTAAGCAAAGGGGAATCCCAAAAGGATCCGCCACGTTGAGAGGGAGAAGATGAAGAAGCCATTCCATCTACGAGGTGACTATGGTTCTCCAGGAGCACCGGGCTCTTAGCGACGCGTTGTTGAGCCAGTTTATAACTGCGGACAAGCCTGAGATCGAATCCGGACTTTCCGAATGCAAACAATCTGGTGAAGTTACTACTACGGAGATTCTCAGGATCTTTGAAGTTATAGGATGATCCCTAAGCATGGAGAGCTTATACGATTTACCGCTCACATTAGGCCACTCCGTTGGCCCTCTTCGCCACCTCGAACACACCCCCGTTCCTATCCCCCCCATTGTACCAATCCACCAAGAGAAACGTTGGCGCCCTTCCCCATTTGGCCGTACAGTCCCTTCTCGTTCTCTCCAAGCTTCCCTTTTCATTCTCCTGAGAGTTAATTTTGCGTACCATGGGCTCCGCGGGCAGCAGCACCGGTTCGCCCCTTTTAAATATGTCTCTAAGTCCCGAGGCCGCAGAGGCCGATGGCTTGATATCAACGTTGAAATTGTGATTCGCCATGTACATCCTTTGCTTGTACGGCATGTGTGCCGAAGCTGGAGGCCGGTCAGCCGTGCAGGGGAAGGTGATGTCCGTAGGAGAGAACGGCTTCTCGAACATGTGCGCAAATTCGTCATGGATATATGGGACAGAAGTCACAACAGCGCCATAGTCAAGGAAAAGCACCACCCGGCTGTTGTTCGCTATCATTTCCGAGAGGGTAGGCCAGTCGGTCAATGCCATTCCCCCAGGTTTCTGAGCAGAGAAAAGGAACTTGTCAAGGCCGGTGGAAAGAATGGGAGGCTTGAACGCGGATGGCGGGACGCGGTCAGCATTACCGATGATGATCGTGAGAACTTCACGGGGATTGGAGTACAGCCATTGAACGACCTTGGAAAGGTAATCCTTGAGAGGACCTGCATTGAGAATATTGTAGGAGGTGTGGCACAGCATGTTACGGCCGTCTTGATGGTGTGACTGAACCAACAAAAGACGGACGCCGTCTTTGAGTTGATGCGTCACATCGAGGTATTGATTAGTGGCGACGAGGTTATGGGGAGAGCTCTCGCGGTCGAAGGCAGAATTATGAGCGCCAACGTAAGTCACATTGCTGTATTTGCGGTCACAGAGCTCTGTATAGCCGTTACAAAGCCGCTTCCTCGGTAGAGATGCTAATCTGTTTATGGCGGCTTGAGCGGCCGTAGGGCTTGCCTGTGTGGCACTGGTAGTGTTCGTGGAAAGAGTGGGTGAAGAATCAGCCGTCGTAATAACTAAGCGAGCAGCAACAAACGCTAATATGTTAACAAGACGCATCATGATCTGAGAAAGCCGCCACCCAGAAGGGAGCAAAAGTTAGTGGGTGGCGTATGTGAAAAGTCACTGCTCTTCTTCACGTGTTGTGCATCCGGAAAACACGTAGGAGCAATTGTGAGTTCTCTCCCGTTCGTAATGACGCCGTGAAAGCAGTGTGAGAAGCGTGTGTGCTGTCTCTTCCGAACCAGAGACTTGGGAAGAAACCACGTAAAATCATCGGCCGACCACGGAACTGCGACGCCGCTTGTAGGTTACAGACAATATTGTGGTGAACTAAATCAGCGATAAATGAATTGCAACAATGAGAATGAAATCCAAAATCTTTGTGCGCATGGGAACAAGGGTTCATTGTATCGTCTTGGCGCAGGATATACGCCATAGCGGATCTTGATGTAAGCAACAGGACCTCTAAAAATTTCCATTCACACCATGCAAATCTCCGCCGAAAAGACAATGACAGTCTTTAGATAACGCTTTGCCAGATCACTTGACGATTGAAATGAAGAAGCTATCATTCGTTGGGTCCTCACGTTGATGTGGTCCCCTAGGCTAGGATCGCATATCGAGGGCTGATTGCAATAATCAAATTCCCAACATTTGTAGTGCTATCTCGGGTGCGTGTTTCCTCCACAACGGAAAATCTGTCTGTGTGAGCTTGTGAGGTTTCACTAGATCGAAGGCAAAGTTCTCCATGAGCATGAAGCAAGTTGAACTTCATCTTCGATCTGCTGGTCACGAAGGTGACAAAGACTCTTTCCTCCAGATGTGCTTGGAGGTTAGATCGATCAAGCTGTGTATGACTCGATAGCGAAGATCAAGTGCGGCACAGACTCAGCGCCTAGAAAGGAGACGTCTCAACGATCCAACGACCAACAGCAAGACGTACCTCACGAGGCTCGCCAGGAAGGAGGGCCGCAGTGGACCGTACAGTACGTAACGTCCATAGGCTTGAGAATAAGACGCCGCTTTGCGATTGTTACTCAACACCTGATCCTCCCACTCTTCAAGCGTAAGTTCGCCGTTCATGGCCCTCCTCAACTGCAATATCTGAAAAGCCGCAAGATCAAAGCTGATGCCAGTATGCGGTCGAGGGAGCAGCAAAGCCTCGCCAAGCATAAGGACTTTGTCATCACAGTAGCGCGCTTTTGATGCCTCGCAGTCGCTGATAGCCGTGATGAACGGTTCTTTGGCACGGTCACAAATTTCTCGGAACGCAGGCAGCATGTGTTCCTTGCACGAGTCTATCTGGCGTGCCCAGACTTTCAGGTCCATCATTCCTCGAGGCAAAGTGCTTCGATGCTCACGGCCAGCAGTGTCGGTGAGTGCCGCTTTGAAGGCAGCAGAAGCAGCCGGCAGTTTGGTGTACCAGAGGCAGTTGAGACAGCGGTGCCCACGTTTCAGCGCTCCGTCCTTTCCAGGGATGGCGTAGCTTGACGCGTTAGAATTTGAGTTTTAAGCCGTGCTGATTGCAAAACTTACCCGACAAAGTAGCCACGGTCTCCTTGTAGAACATGGCTAATGAAACCTCTATCGAAAAGCGCGCGAGTGCTTTCTGAAATTTCCGCTTCCGGAGCGGTGCATCGCCAGGCAACGTATCCAGCGTATATTAGCCGTGACTGAGGAGCCAGAAGCCTTCGAATTGTCGACTTCGAGCCATCAGCCACAATCACAAGATGAGCGTGACAGGTGCCATTCTCGGCATTGAGAAGATTTTCAAAAGCGACTGTGACAAGTTTGCCGTTGTAAGAGATCGCTGTCACACGCTTGCCTGGATCATAGATGGCTTCACCGTCGCTTTGCAGCTGCTCTGGGGGGTCTGGGCAGTAGCCACTGGCGAGACCATCGAAATTTGCCCTCAATCGATAGTATAACACGTCCCAAGAAGTAATGTTGAGCGGCCGTTTTAGTAGCCTCGTGTCATTTCCAGACTTATCGACAAAATGGATTCCGTCGCAGGTAAGTGAGTACGGTCTCTGGTCGAGGTCATGGTTCTCTAAAAAGGATTTCCCGTTTGGTCCGGTGCCCATCCCGGCTGCGGTGTTTTCTCTAGTCGAAGACGAGAACTGCTCAAGAATGCGAATATTATGTCCCAATCTTTTAAGCATCAGGCCAGCCATGAGGCCGGTGAGTGATCCACCGACCTTATCAACACGGTGAAATTAGCTTCGTTGCCACCATCGGAGAGATTGTCTTTTAACCCTACCACAATGATATCCATGACGTTGGATCCGGCTCTAAGCAGAGTTACCAAAGATCAGACATGGAAGCCTTGGTGTGCCTCAACAACTGTGTCAAAGATGGTAACGGGCACCCGCATCAGACAGCCAATTTTGCGAGACTAGCTGGCAGTCTGGCCGGATAGCAAAATGGCTGGCGTAGACGAGACCAATGGAAGTTCTAGTGGAGATGTCTATCAGGGCGGTGTGGCGGCAGCGGATGAAGCCAGATATGAAAGAGTCGAAATAACATAGAATCCCGAGTACTGGAAGACGACATCGAGGACATAAAATTCCCTGTCATTGTGCTTCGCTGGCAAACTGTAGTTCATATGCCCCGCGTCTCACGCAAGAAATCCAGGTGCTTGGCGCGGTCTTGGGAGAGAAGAGACTTGGAGAGCTGGATGGGGAACTGATCAACTCAGATTTGATGAGTCTTCTCAGCGCTTGTCAATTAGGAACTTGTGCAACGACATTGAGCGGTGGAAGAGTCTCTGTTCTCAGCGACCACATTGCTACTCAAGATGGGCTCCGTGGTAGATTCCACAAGACCGTTCAAGCGCGATTTGTCGTGGGGCTCGGCGTCCATATTGAACAATGATTAAGTTTAGACATTACTACGTTTCAACCCTCGACATACAGCAAAGTATGTTGGAAATCTCTGGCTCGGCCTGAAAAAGTATTCAAAGACACATCTCTTGCTTCCAAAATGAGATGTCAATGATTTATCTGAACGCTGAGATTTAGAAGAGGAGATGCATGGCTCATGAACGTCTGTCGACTCCTGGCGTGGAGAACTATGTGTCGAAAGTTTACTGTGCTACAATTGCTCAGTGCTTACGCTCTACAAGTCATAGCTCATCTTGATACTCATGGAGAGACTTGTTCTAGAGCTTTCTAACTTCGACCAGTACGATTCATGGATAGTCTACAAAACCGGCATTTTCCCCGTCCCGATTCAAAATCCAGGAAAACCTTTCGCGATGCTTTGACAAATACGCCGGATAGTCCATCTCTTCCTCCGGTACCCGTTCATACTTGATATTCCGTCCGAACACATCCAGCCCTTCCCGAACCCTCCTAACAACTTCTTCCGGCCGCCGATTCTCCTCCGTATCAAGATCGGAGTGGGAGAAGCTCCCCATCTTAGTAACCATCTCTTCAACCGTATCAAAACAGCAGCTACAGTGCCAAGATGAGTCATAGAGGTCCGTTCTATTAGAGCCAAGGTCTCGGAGCTCGTCGGGATGAATTGTAGTGCTTGAATTTCCTGTGTAAACAGTCGCATCAGGTCGCCCCCAATCAAGGCCCGGGTGTCTCCACTGGAATGAATAGTAGAAGTGTTGTGCGTGAAGGACGCCATGATCTCCGAAGTCACAGTTGCGAAATGCGGTTAAGGCCCAGGGTTTCGGGATTTCATCAAGGTCTGTGAGCAGTCAGTAGGGGCAACTGCAGCATGACCGGTGACATGCCTGCAACAAGAAGTACATCTCCCACTTGAGGTTCCTGCTCGCCGAGCAAGCCCGGGAACACAAAATCTAGGTTCGAGTTTCTCTGATAGCGTTCACGTTCATGATGGCCACCAAGTCCTGCATAGTCGACGTTCATCTTGTCAATGTCCAGGACGTGGTATATCAGTTTAGGGTAAAATTGCTTGAATCTGTGTAGCTGCGGTTTCAAGTAGAGCGGCTTGGGCTTGTTGGTAAATGTCCGCGTCGCTTCCACGACAACAAAATAGTCGACAAAGTCCCAGAGCTCACTCATGCGTATTTCGAGCCAGTCGATCTCCGTATTGAAAAGTGTAAGGTCCCATACCTTGCGACGACGACGGCGCTCCGACCACGGCTCCAACTCGTGTGAAGCGCAAAAATCTCGAGCATGGGGTAAAGGCATGAGTCCTGTTTCATTCTTACGGAGGAACTGGCTCATTTCATGTTGCCACGCTGAGAAATTCGATGGTAGGCGTTGGGTTTTGTGAAGTCCATAGAAAAGTGCTGCGATGAATAGAAGAAATGCTAAGAGAACTGTCCTCCGTCGACTGGCGAGCAAGGCTGAAAGCATTTTGCCGATGTGATAGAACAAAAAGCGTGAAGCGAACGAGCGCCTGAAGGAAAGACGCGCCCATTGGAATGTCGCCCTTACTTAATGAACGCGTTGCATGGACTCTGCCACCGGTCCAGGTCATGTTGGATTGTTAGAATCCGGGAAACATGCTTGATGCAACTGAGAACGCTTGTTCAGTTGGCTGTGTGGTTGGCTGTGCGATCGGTTGACCGTATAAGGCTTTCGTCCAGTAAGTCTTTGGTGCTGTAGATAACCTTCTTGCTGCTTTGGGCAGACCGAGCGGGGCCAAGCTTCAAGGACCCATTGAACGGCGTGCCCATTACTGAGGCTATCGCCATTGTCGGGTCAGGCCATAGGCGGGTTGGCAATAGGCTAGAACATATTGTGAAGTGGTATGCGAAAATGTGATGCAGGAAACCTTTGAAATGAGGTTTAATCACGTGCTTGGGCTTCCCCGCGTAGACGCGCACGTTGCCGGAGCAACAAACTTCCCCACGGTTTAGCCGAACCTGGCTGTTATCTGAGAGTTTTATGGGACAGATCAAGCCAACTCATGGCCAAACCCACACCTCCACAATGACCTACCGACCAACTCTGATGCCTGGCGCTTTTATTGAGCCTTTTGATCTATCTCCGGGCTCACCAAGCAATTCCTACACGTCAGCGATCAGTGCGCAAACACCTCGAGCAGGTCAGTCATCGTTTCCCCAAACCTATCAATCAAGCGCTGGTCGTAGGAAACGGGCGAAACTCGAAACTCCTCGACATCAAGACACTACCTACCCATCGCTACCAAGCTCAGCTCCTCTTGCGAATGAAGAATACTACCTTGCGGGCGGGCTAGATACTCCTGGTGTCTTGAGGGATGCCTACTTTGAGAGAGATGGTTTCGACGACCGGCAATATCGATCAGGACGATTCGCAGCCCGGCAGGATTATCCTTTCGAAAAGACACCAAATGAAGGCCAAAGCGAGGAGGATTTTTGTAGGAAGTATCAACGGCCTCCAGATACACATACTTGGGGATCAGCAATGCTAGGGATGGTGGGCGGAGTTATTAACTTTTGCTGGACGAAAACATTTAAAGGTTTCTACGCCGGAGGGGGAAGAGGATATGACATTTCTGCGCAAAACGAGCAAGATTTCTGGGTAAACGTACCGCCCAAAGAGGACGTGTTCCATTCCGAGTATGATGGTCGCCGCTCTCCCTTTCCCGGCCAATTCCCAGAAAAAAACTTCATTCATGATTACATGTCACATCCAGAAGAATATCAAGCAATGAAACTCGCTACACCAACGAAATATGCAAGTCAAAAAGCACTTGTAAGTGCGGATAATTGCTTAGCAGTTGGAGGCAGTCCAAATCGAGCGCTGCGCAAAGTTCCACGAACCCAGACCTTATCGAAACCAAAGTCTCGAGCGTCCGTTGCGGGAAGGCCTAAGCTTGCTCCGACCCGACCGTCTCTAGCTTCATATAATGAATCTCCAGATTCTGGTCCCGGCCGGTCTGCCTCATACGCATCTCCTCGTGGAAGCCTGTCCGGCTCGGATCTCACACCTCGAGAATCCAAGTCTAGCTCATCGATGCAGCTATCCTCTGCGACCAATGCAAGTCTTAGCACTCCAAGTCCGGAAGTGGTAAAGTTCGAAAAAAGAATCAAACAGCGGGAGCGGAAACATAATGCAACTTTTCAGAGGATGAACCAGAAGCTAGAGGACTTAATCCGTGGCGGCACTGAGGCGCTCGGGTCGAAGGTAGAGATAGAAGATATGAGCATGGAGGATGAGGGATATGATAGCTGAGTTCGGCTGAGAAAGGATTGGGTTCGCCCATTGCTTGTGTTGATGGGATCAGACACAGCTACGCGTTTGGTGTCATCACAGGTTTTGGTCAATGGAAAAGCATTCTGCATCGGTGTCTTCTCCATTGAAAATAACCCATAGCTTTGCTAGGCGCGAAAGTCGCTGCTATCCAACGATGACGTTGAATGATACTGCTTACAATGAATAGTTAGACGCAAACCGATCCCCTAGCAAGCTATGCTCCCAGAAGAAAGAAACTCTGCCGCTTAGCATGAGAAAATCTCTCGAAGCTCTCTTCGGACGGCGGGCAAAGCATTTGCCTTGGGATAGTTGCTGTTAGGGAGGAAAGACCATCTCTTTTAAGCCGGTGCCTAGTATCGCGGGCTTGCCAGGCTAAAGTAAACATATGAGGCATGAATGGTAAGTATCGCTCTACGCTCGTCGTAGGATTGATCCTCTGAACGACGTAAGAATCTTGCTACGGGCCAACGTCAACACTTCCGAACTCTTTTCCCGTGACAGCCTTATACGCCATCATCCATATCTCATACTGAGATGCCTCATAAGAGATTAATGGGAGAAGAGAAGGACGAATGGTCTGCTCGTCGGTGGTTGTCCTCGATTCGAGATTATTGCAGCTGATGAGCGAGAGTAGACCTTTTCCATAATCTGGTCAAGGGGCTCAAAGGCCGCCAAAACCGTGTTGGGCCATCCTTCCACATTAGCCTCTAGCGCCTGTAAGGGGTCTTCTGCCGCCTCCTATAGACTTAAGTTAATACCACCGAATCATCTTGACCACAAACAACAACGGGTAGAAGAGTCAGAAAGAAAGCCTCAGACTTCAAGATTACTGCTGGCACGGAATTGGTCTCGGACCGTGTACAATGGATACAAAATTTCCAAAGTTCATGTGATAAAGCGAGCTTTCGCAATGACAGGCTAAGATTACAGCTATTTGCAACACTTTCGCCCGCAGCTGTACGTTGAATCTCAGAGCTTCAACAATCGGCTTGTGAAGCCCATTATCTTTTCCTCGGCTTGCCCGCGGCTGTTCTTCGGACAAAATTCAAATCGACGCGTTTAAAAGACGAAAGCGGGATTCTGTCATACATACTGCCGTATGAAGTGATCAGTCTCGCTGAGTCACTGATAGCCTGTCGAACTTTGTAGGACTCACAGACTCGACACTGAAGTCCGAAATTCGTTGGCATCATAATTCAATTAAGAATAATGACAAGATTGGGAGAATGATGGGACATGAGACTGATTTTGCTGCTGGCCGTTTGCAATCTGAGAATGCTTACTGATTTCCTCAATCTTGCTTTGCTGGTTGCCCTCAGGGGTTGCCAGCTTCACTTCATTCGGCCATTCGTCTGTGAACCCTGGTTAGGGTCACTGTGGCCGGGCCCGTATGAACATCAGCCACTTCCCTGTCCGGACTCCTCAACCCGGTAATTAGTCAAGAAAGGACCAAATTTCGATGGCTTTGAAGCCTACTGTCTTCGTGCCTTCCGAAGTTGTCCCCTCCTTTGAAGCCTAATACGTGTGCGATCAGACCGAGAACCCTGCGAGCATCTAGACCGGGCAAGCGTACTCACGTCCATCCATCGAAATCTGGCAACTATCCTTCCGTATCTTAGATATGCAGACAAAATTCGAGTTCTCTGGATTGACACGCTATGCATGTGTTCAAATTGAACAGCAATGGAAGACCTCGGATTTTTCGGGTCGAAACTTCGTTTTGTTGAGGGTTTAAGACCGTGCCTGACAGCGCTCCTGGGGGCCGCTCCATGGGTGCGATGATAGAGCGCATGGACTGGCTAGGGGACGCGTCGTAGTCAGAGTTTCTTTCTAGTCCCATGTTGCGTCCCTTAGCTTATACAGTCACCAACTGTGGCTTGTAGGGAGTCACAGGAGCAATCTATTTTTACAGGATAGATCTATTTGTCGCTCGGTAGGGCCGCTCCTATATCCTTTGTGCCCTTTTTCGCGAAACTTTTGACTTTATTAGCGATCCTAACGGTGCTGCTGAATTCAATCTAGTCCGAGTAGGAGGAGAAGGATTATCACCAATTGACGCTTGATGGTATGCGTACTCGTGAGCCCGGGAAAAGTTTCAAAGAAAGCTTGTTCAAGGGCTACCTCGTCAAGTTAAGGACGAGCTGTCCGCACGTCGCTCTCGCAAGATTAAAACTACAAGGGTTCGACGTAGAGATACCGTTGGGACAGCTTCGCGTTGATCTATAAGAAACAAAGTTTCGCATTCAACAGAGCGACGTTAGTTGAAGCCAAGTTAGAGAGCTAGGACAACCTCGCAGAAAGCGAGACCGAGGAATTATTTTCGTCTGAAGTGAACCCTACAGGCTGTGGACGAGAGCTGGAAGAGCTATTTGGTCGATCAAGGGCCACTGCAGCGCTTACACCCTGCCATTGTCGCAATCTTTCTCCTTCTAACGTTATAATAACACTCAAGGACGATTCTTGTCGATGGTAAACAGAAGACGGAGCAAGAAGGGACAATTGTGCCTCTAATTCCTGGACAGGCACCGAAATGCCTATTTGGGTGCCTGAGCCTCGCATCGGAGTACGCCGCGGATCCTCGAGTTTTGGCTAGTTGTTTTCGTCGGCTGCAAAGCTGCACAAAATCGGGACATCACATGTAGAGAAATATAATGCTATTTCCGCCGCTCTTATTGATTCTCTGAAGGCTTTAGACAAGAAGGTGACGAGTAAGCTACAGCTTACTTTGAACAACTAATGACGGAGTACACGTATCTATCAGACGACGAAATGACTATAGCAATCAATATTGTTGGAAATACGCAAATATCTTGAAAGGTTACAAGAGAGAATCTAAGACAATACTTAGACCGTCATGTTGGGAGGATTCAAGATAGCCATTGCACGGTGAATTTTTAATCATCCCGCATTGTTTGTGCAATCTCTGCTCCTCCATTCACTCTCGTCTATTAGTCCATTTGCCTCGAGTTGAACTCGTCTATAAGAAGGAAGATACGAAGTCCATCGTCTAATTCCTCAAGAGGAGGTTGAATATCAGGATCATTGTTGCAGTCACGACCCGTGATGAATTAAAGAGTGCCGCTAGCAACTTGATGACCAGGATTTGTTTGCGGATAGGATAACCTAAAGAACGCTTAAGAATCACAATCTTACGCTTGAAATTACCGAATTTCCGTTCAATGCGATTGCGACCTTATGAGCGCCTTAATTTGAACGGCTCTTACTTCGCCGGGCCTGTCTCATTTCTTCAGATGATAAAGAACCTTATTGTATGAGATTAGCACAGGGCATAAGTTATAGCAGCCAGCGTCAGTTAGAAATACTGTCCTTGCGGCGGCTTTAAGACATTTTCTTTCAGAGCTTCTTTTAGTGCCGTATAGTCATGCGCAGAACCCTCCCAGCCAGGATGTATCGCAGTAGATTGCAGGTCAAATGAGCGGACATCGCGTATGTCATGAGATGGACATCCTTCGCATTTCCGCCAACGGCTGAGGACTTCCTCGGACTCAACATTTCCGAGATGTAAAGGAATATCCGTTCCGTTGAGGAAGTAGGACGATTTCTTTCTGCTCCATTTCACCTAAACGCTGCCAAAAGCTCATACAAAGAATTCAAGAATTTGCAGATTTAAGGGCCGACCTGGATTGGACAGTAAATTTGAAGTCACGAGACACAGAAAGGTCCCACATAAATTACTAGACCCAGAAATGTTCTCAGGTCGCCATATTACCGCCAGTTTGGTACTCTCGTAGATGCATATCAAGCAATCACAGGAAACGGTCTGTCGGAGTTGCTATTTGAATGATCGACCATGAGAGGTCAAGTCCCTGTGATGTGTGCACAAGCATAAGATGTTGGTTCGCTGCAACGTCCCCGACCGGGCCTTTTCGAGGTTTGCCGAGAAGAACGGGCGCTAACCAAATCGGAGTGCCAAGTTGCGATCCTTTCGCTGCGCCTTTCCGATTGCTCTCCATAGTATGATTATGTATCCCGTGCTGAAGACGTGCCAATTTAGTTTTAAGCTGACAAGGATGCAGCACCGCGGAGAAAGAATCATCCGGGTTTGCGAGAGCTTACTGAAACAGGATTGCGCTGGGACAAGCATAAATATGAATCAAAAAACAAGAAACAAGAGTCTGGAAACAAGAAACAAGAAACTAACAAGGTTATGTGGTAATGGTCAACGGCTTAACCTGATCTTGATCCCAAGCCGAGCCGATGAGTCCTGGATGCTCTAGTTGAGCCTAGACATACCATTCAAGATCAACGGCATCGGGAAACCTCTCGCAACACTAACCACCAAGCTCTTTTAAGGTCATTTCCGTATCTGGATGAGCGGTTTTCCGAATTCGACTGGTATTGCTAAGCACTTCAGCCTCAGGGAAATCTCTAGCACACCGCAGTGGCAGCTAGTCTTCCGAATCAAGTCCTAATCAACCAACCAACCAATCGATTGCCAAGACCCGGACAGTTGAAAAATTGCTAAAGACCATGGTTCACGCCAAGACCCGTTAAAGCCGTTAAGATTACCTTCAATCTGGTAAGAGAAATGTACTACGATCTATCGTGAGCTTACGTGAGCCTGTGCACAGACTGCATGTGTCTTACCGTGGTGACCGCGGTCACTGGCCCCTTCGGTCGATTATGGCCTCAAAAACCAACTGTAGACAATTCAGATCGCAGCTAGCCCCAAGCTTAACTTCGAGTCTCTGTCGAGATAAGCCTCCGCTTCCACATTTAGTTCAGCAATTTCTTCAAAGCTTAGGCTTACAAGCATTGTAATCATTTCGGCTACAAGAGAATTCAGCCTCATTGACGTAAGCCGCTGCGTCTGGTAGTTGAAACATCGTGTCGGTAACGGATAAATCCGGTGCCTGGCTAATGGGCAGGACCGGGTCTGCAAATAGGAGGTCAATTTGGTGGTTGAATGCCGCCACGGAAATTGGAACAAATAGACATCTAGCCAGGTGGAACGCCCTAGACTTGCTGGCTGTGGACTCTAAAGCTCGGACCCTTCTTATTCATAGCTATTGCTTATGGAAAAAGCAGACTTGCGCAAATTCGTGGCTTCGACAGGCGCCTACTTGAGGTATATAAATCCTTCTTCCTCTCCATGAAAAAGATCTTTTACGCAGTACATCCAAATCTCCTAGTCTCCTATATCTAATATCAGCAATTCCTCATATCCACACAATTTCTCTTCGAAGATGTTCGCCTTTTTCAGCCTTCTCCCTTTTCTCGCTACATTCACTTCAGCAGCACCCTCTTCGTTCCCCTTGAGCAATGGCTTCCCCAATCCTTCACCAGGTGCTGTAAACGATATACAGCAACAAGCACTCGGAACTCTTCCTAACGGTCCACCTCCTGCTAAGCTCGCCAACACCTCCTGCACTTCATTTCAGGTCATAGCCTTCAATGAAATCCATGAGGTCGCCTTTTTCTCACAGCTTTTGGCCAACATTACCGCTCCTCATCCAGGAGATTACGCCATCCACGATCATGCAAAGAAAACCCTCGTAACCAAAACAATAAGCGCCATCATCGCTCAAGAAGAACTCCACGCTCTCAACGCCCAGACTGCGCTCACCCAGATTTGCAAATTGCCCGCAATCCAGCCGTGCAGGTAGGACACCAATATTCTTTACAAATCCACCGAGAGCAAAACACTGACTTACGTCCTCACCTCCAGATACCAATACGGTGTTTCTGACTTCAACTCCGCGATACAACTCGCCTCCACCTTCACCGACGTCGTCCTCGGTACCCTCGGTGACACTCAAGCCCTGTTCGCGACAAACGGCGACATTGGTGTGGTCCCTCTCGTGGGCTCCGTAATCGGCCAAGAAGCCGAGCAGGATGGCTACTTCCGTAGCCTGCT
This sequence comes from Pyrenula aspistea, assembly GCA_021030945.1. NCBI lineage: Eukaryota > Fungi > Ascomycota > Eurotiomycetes > Pyrenulales > Pyrenulaceae > Pyrenula > Pyrenula aspistea. The sequence continues at coordinate 34,129 of JAGFML010000123.1, forward strand.
CGGTAAGATCCCGCCTGCACTTCCCTTCCTGACCGGTGGCTCCGGCCGCTTCGCCTTCTCCGCCATCAACCAGAACTTCATCGTCCCCGGGTCCTGCCCACCTGATAATTTCAATACCATCGCCGTGCCGCCACTGGGGCTCCTCGTGCTTGACGAGCCTGGCGCGCCAGTCATCAAGCCGCACACGCAGACGCTGCGGTTCGAGCTGACTGCCCTGGCTGGGGGAACCGTGGCCGACTGTAACACGCTGTCGCTGGTGTATATCAACCAGCAGAATACACCAGTGGTGAGGAAGTTGACAGAGGTGAAGCACCCCAAAGAAGGAACCTCCGCTTGCGAGGCGGAATTTCCGTATGATCAGTACGAGATGAATGGGTTGACGCTCGCGGCTGTAACAACTTCGCCAGGCCCATTTGCTAACCCAGATGCGGTCGCCGCTGCAGCGTTGTTTGGGCCGGCATTGATTGAGGTGAATTAACGGCGGGGATGGGAGATGGGGCCTGGGGAATGAATTTTTCCTTGTCCAGTACACTTTACTTCGCTGGGAGAGCAGATTACCATAATTATGGCGCGGAAAGGCTGATCTCTCAACAGTGTAACGATGTAGCTAATGGGAGAGGTGGAAGTTGGTTTACTAATCCTTAATCTTATCTTCTCTTCACAAAGGTAGCTTTACACTTGTAGCGCTGATAAGCTGTTTTCGCAATCAGTCACAAAGTTACATGTTTCGGACGGAGTAATGGAATGGTCAAGAACGCGTAGCACCACCAGGGAGAGGTTCTCTACAGGGAAGTGCCTGTACTGTACTTCCAGGGTGCACAAACACGGAAGGTGGGATGCCATTGGGATGCGTCTCATAAGTGATCAGTCCAGAGCACTCCCAAGATTCTAGGGGTGTGGAGATGTGGTGGTTCGAGCGGTAAGGATGCGTTCCTGAACGACCTAGCCTCTGCGCAAAGGTGGCTGGTGTCTTATGCCGGCTTTCCGGAGAAGCTATAGCAAATTTAGTAGGCTCCTGGTGAGAACGCTGCAGCCAGTGTAGGATCATATACTGTATCGTTGGTTGCCATTCTCCACTTCGCGTTGATGGGACATGGACGGACCCATTGGCGGTTTTCCTGAATAAAGCAACTACACGAGGATGGCCGCTGTAGTCGCGCAATATTGAAAGTCGACATGAAGTAGACGTTGGACAGGAGAAGGATTTCCTTGCACAGGCCTGACTCCGGATCTTGGAGGAAGCACAGGGAGTCAATCCCCAGAAAGTCAAATCTCATTCTTCTGGCTGGTCCTATGGTGTCTTGAAAATTATTGGATGACGAATGCGTAGGGTGAGGCCTTTAGAAAGAACGAGCTCCACATATTTTTAAGTTGCTAACATCAAGGAGGCGAGTAGGTGGTTTTAGCCTGGGACCATACGCTTGCCGGTAATACTGATGGTGATGATTTGAATTGCATTTCTCCAACCATTTTTCTACGAGTTTCCAGGTTTCAGGGGAGGTAGGACCATCTCCAACGTCATAGTGATTGCCGTAGAGAGAGACTATAGATGTTAAGGCTGAGCAAGGGTTGCGAACATGGGGTGCAGTGTATGGTAGTAATTATAGCACGTTCGGCTCCTGATTGTGACGCATTCTAAACATAGGTCGAAGTTATCCGCATGACAGTCACAGCAGTCTGTGACGCATGTTAACAGTGCCAAAATTGAAAGCTGGGGAAAGTACCTACGGAAACAGAGACCACTGCACCGAATTCCGCAGCCACTACATTGAATCCAGCCCCCCACGGAGGTTCCCGCGCGAAATCTGGGATCAAGCCGGCGACAACAACTCGATGGCGGCGGGTTTTTATAATGCATTACTCCATGATATGTTTCGAAACCGACTGATGAGTACCCATTCTCTGAGATGCAGCGGAAACAAACGTCATAATCGCATGCCTCACAACCTGAACAAGACATCAGCTTCTCCATCTTCAGCGGTTTCGCGATCAAGATCGACTTACGATAATAATCTTGAAATCCAACCAAGCGATGACAGTAGTCGCAGGTCCGCATGAAAGCAGGGGTTTGATTATCAATGCGATATATGCGGGCTCGGAGAATACCTCGAGCATGAGCTCTTTCGATGAGGTCAAAATGTGTTTGCCACGTCAACTTTAGTCGTGCAGCAAGGTTCTGCCGGTTCAAACGCGCTTGCTGCGCCACGACTTCTTTTGCTCTCTGTGCCTGCTTTTTCCTTTCTTCTTCCTCGGCTTCTTCTCTCCGTCGTTTCTGTGCTTGCTGTCGCTCTGTTGCCTCCCATTCAAGCCGAGCTTTCCTCTCCTTTTCTTTCTGAGTCTTCATCTCTGCCGCTTCCTGAAGTTGCCGTTGAAGTGCCTCATTTCTCCTTTTCTGCTCTTCGAGCAGACTTGATTGCTGCTTTTGAAGCTGCTCTAGGCGCTGTTCCTCCTCTCGTAGCTTTTGAGCTTGAACTGCATCTTTCTCCGCCAGTTTTTGGGCGGCGTCCTCACGAGCCAATTTCCTTTGCTGGACGAGCCTGTTAGTAGTTTCAATGGTCTGCTGCTCCATCAGCTGGCCGGCGCTAGTGTTCTCCATTGGAAGACTCTCTTCAACGACCTCTCGCTGCACATCAAGTACTATACACGGCTTCTTCGCTATCTCGAGTAGAATGTCTCTCGCTTGACGGTAATGTTTGATGCGGACGACTGCCGACCCGTGCTGTCGCATAAGCCCCCAGAGCTCGGCTGAATGACAAAGCTCTTGTTCCCGTCTGTTCCCTATGTCTTCATCAACCACATCCCAGAAAGTCGTGCAGAGAAAGATATGCTCATAACACTGTGGACCACATAGCTTTCTAAAAATCTGTAGGCTTAGGAGCGAAGAACCTTCAACTCTAGTGTTGACTATTGGGTGCAGGTACAATATCCCATTGAGGCGCTTTCCGCTGGCGTAGGTTTTGCCGAGCCAGCTTGTAATCTCTTGTAATATCTCCCTTTCATCGCGAAAGGTATCATTGAATCCAGGTGTATCTACCAGGATGAATTTGATCCCGTCAATGGTACAGCGGTATGAGCTGACTTCAGAGGTAGCTAAACGTCCAAATAGGTCAACCTTGGCAGTCCCAATTGAAGAACATACACACTCGATTTAAGACCATGGCCGACCACGATGTCTTTGCGGTCAGTCAGTGATTTGATTAATGAACTTTTCCCCGCTCCTGTCATGCCCATAACGGCAACCACGATCTCCGATACTTCTGTCGCTAAATTTGGCACCCATTCTCTTGGCGTCTTTTTGAGGCTAAAATGGCTAGGAAGGTGTTTGAGCATACTTGCTCCTTTACGTTATCAGGAACTTCGAAGAAGACAGAGATGTTAAGCACAAAGCGCTCTCTGGAATGACTCGGTGGAACGGCGCACTTTTCGGCAATCTTAGGAGCTGCTTCGCAAGCTTGACTTGAGACATGCCACTGTCACAGACCCATCTAGGCTTGCGCCTCATTTCAATAGTCGAGCCCCAGGAACTTCCCCGTGAAGTCAAGCAGACTTTCCAAACGCCGCAAGAAGAGGTCGATAGTGACCACAATAGATTTATTTTAAGGAGGTCTTTGCAGCCACAACCCGCGAGAGGCTTGAACAAGCATTTACGTATCCGCCATGGCTTTCCGCGCTCAATTTAAAGGCCAGAGCACGTCCCAGAACGTAAGATGATTTCACCTTAGTAGTAGCAGTAGGCAAAGAAATGGCACAGAATAACAACCAAGACGATGCACTATCCTTTCAGTAAGGGATACATATCCGAGACCGTGCGATAGCAGCTGACGCTCTTTAGCCCAGACGACGTGTTTGTTGTTGTCACAGGTATTACAGGTCATGGCAAGAGCTCCTTCATATCGAAGTGCTGCGATGGACTTGCGGATATAGTGGGGCATTCCTTATTCTCTCGTCCGTCATGACCTTCAAATCATATCTACGAGGAAACCACTGACAGATTGTTTCTAAAGATACTCAGAAATGCAAAATCTACTCCTTTGCTCACAAAGGGAGAACAATTCGACTCGTTGATACTCCTGGATTCGACGATTCAAGAAGGACAGGGACTGAGATTCTGAGAGAAATCGCTGAATGGCTTGTCTACGCTTACTCGCAAGGAGTTCGTCTCAGCGGCATCGTATACCTCCACTCAATTGCCGAGAATCGCGTCCGAGGTTCAGGAATCACTAATCTGGAGATGTTCAAGAAAATCACTGGAATCAACAATATGAACCAGGTGGTGCTTGCCACTACCATGTGGAACTGCACTCCGGAATCGGACGCGAAGCGAAGAGAATTGGAACTGTTGCAAGCGGACGAATTCTGGGGACGCCTAGTCAAGGATCATAGGAGCACGCCAGCACGTTTCCTCAACGACAACACCTCCGCTCTGGCCATTATTGAAAAGGTTGCGTCGCTTCAAACTTTTGTACCGTCGTTGCAACAAGAGGTAGCCGTGGACAAGAAACAATTGAATGACACTGCAGCAGGGCAGACACTCAACAAGGAGCTAGTCGAAGCGCAAGAGAAATCTGCTCGAGAGTTGAAACAGATGCAGCAAGAATTAGATAAAGCCTTGCATGAAAAAGATGTAGAGTATGCACAGCAGGTCATGGATATGCAGACGAGCGTGAACAAACAAATGGAGCAATTAGCTCAGAACCAAAAGGACATGCAGGTCCAGAGTGATGAATTGCTGAAACACAAAGAAGAAGAAATCCGCCGGACAAGGGAAGAGATGGCGCAAATACAGGAAACAATGAAAGAGAAAGACCAGAAATATAACGAAGATATCGCACAGATCAAGGAGAAGAGTAATCGCTTGGAGCAAGAGACGAAGAAGGTAATAGACGATCTGGAGAAAAAGAACGAGAGTAACATGGAAAACTTCAAGGAGAGGGTGGTCGACAGCGCGGCTTATCTGGTCAGCGAGATGGATAAATACTATAACAACATTGCCAACCAGCAGCAGGGAAAGGTCGAGGAAGCCGTGAAGCAACTGAAAGCGCAGGCTGTAGGAGCTCCTCCCCCATACTCAGCCCCAGCGCCGCCGCCAGTACAGCCAACGTACGTTCAAGGTCCTCCAATACCACCGCCGATTCCTTGCGAGGATACAATGGTGAGAGCAGCGGGGGCTGCTACAGGCGCAGCCGTGGGCGGAACGGCTTTGGGAGTCGCAGCGGCCACAGGATTTTGCATCATAATGTGATCGGGGCTCCAATACATATTGCGGATGGTCGATAACGATGAAGAAATGTCTGGCAAACATGACTCGGGGTTGTCGAGCTTGATGGGTTCATACTAATATCACGTGAGAGGTGGGAGTGTGGGTTTTTTACGTATGCAGTAAAACCTTGATCAAAGAAACAGATGTTAAAAGAGAGTTTTCTTTTCGGAGTGCGAAACACAGTAGGGTATGTTGCGACGGCCGCTGGAAGGATATTTGATTGATCCATTATCTTTGTTGAGCCGTAATCGCGAAAATTTATGACGAAGCCGCGGGCCATCGCGTTCAAGAAGCCACTCGCATCTAAATATTATTGTAGCCGCTTAGTGCACTTACCTCCATAGCCTATTGAGATGATCTAAAAGGCAGACATTCAAGGAATATCATATCTTTATCTTTGGAGATTCGAATTCATACTGCCCCTGCCATAATCGGCTATAGGAAGTGTTCGGCAGGCCCAACAACTCTCTATCTGGGAGACTTCGTGGGAGCTGATGGAACTTGGGTCAGACAACAAATGTCTGCCGGTGCAGTTGAAGCCAGGTCTGCGTTCTGCATTGGCGGTCAACTGCATGGATCGTGGAGATATTGTCACGGTGTACTGGGGTTCCTCTCTTCCGATCTCTGAATATTGAACATTTATTTCCTTGTAAAAACGAAGATGGAGGAAGCAACCGTGCGCAAGTAGCTTGAGACGGCGACTTTGATGTGACAAATTTATGGTGGCGGATCTGTCGTTTCAGCCTTCTGACAGTGTGAGCATATCAGCTCGGACTTCGCGGCGGTAATGCAGACTTACATTGCTTTCTTTGAAGTCCGTTCAATTCGGATTCTCGTCGCCACCGAGGAATTACCCCGAAGGCTTGGGCCGCTGAGGAATGTCAAGGTAAGTTGAGAAGATTTGTGAACTAGAACAACATAGCCCTTAGGTCCAGCTAGCTGGTTAGAAGGCAGAGAGCATTGGACGATAGTGCGTCCCCTGACCGGGTGACTTCTCGTAGATGAGGTGGGGAAGTGAATTGGAAGTGCCCGTCTCAGAAGAGCAAAAAGGGGAGGATGCTCCTGGAGGACGCGAGACAGCGCTTCAAGCGGTCGCACTGCCGGCATGGACCGTGAAATGGCCAGGACTTGTGAAACTATCCGAGAGTTTTTGGAGATCAGCTTTGGCACGTTGGTGTGTGAAGTGTTTTGGAAGCAGGGGAGCTGCAAAGGCGTCAGACTGCGAGGTAGATTAAGGCGAGTTCAGAAAATCGAGGCAATCCGACCGCCCAGAGGAGAGGAGGCCACGATGCAAACGGTCCAAGGAGCTCCCTCGGCTAAGATACGAGGGTATGAGCTTAGTCGTGACATATCCTTCTCTTTCTAGAAGCTCAATTGCAAGTTACTGAATCTAGTCCAGCTTTTCTAAAGTATGTTGCCGGCGAGTAATCGAGGCTGTCATTACTAAACAAGGAAAAGAAGGAACAGTGACGCACATTGAAGGCGCGACGGATGCCAGAGGGAGGTTGGATGGATTATGCAATCTGAAAGTAGGAAGAGGAACGAAAGCATGCAATTGAAGGCGGTAGTGGTTTGAGTGCGGCTCGGGTGATAAACAACTAAAATAGGGACTTAGGTAGGTACCCGAATTGCTACTCGAGTAGTGATTCGCTCCACTAGCCTCAAACGGCTTAGACAGGAGGGAGAGCAGGACACTTTCAGGCTTCAACTTTTCGCACACAACATCATGTGTGTTTCGCGACGGCGATATTGCTCGCGACTTCTCCAGTCGGCTCTTTTCGTCGTCACTAACCCCACGCCCTCGCTTTCCCGACTCCCTTATGCTGAGGGGCAATCGTTACCATCGCGACGCGGCTACATCTCGCAATAACCATTGAGCCCCACGATCTCACCTTGTCCTCCTCATGAACACGCTCCTCATAGGAGCACCCTGTTGATTGTGGTGCTCCTGGTTGTCAGACAGTTTCAGCAGCTCCCATCTCACGCGATTGGTTTGTCTCTGTGGAACGGTCTGTCCAGGCCGGATCTCTTGACGGTCAAGATGCACTTTTCCGTGGTGTCAAGGACAAGTAGTTTTATCAACCTTACGCTGACGATCGCTAGATGAATGTCGACTCTGCTGCTTAGTGCCTTGACCTTTCCACCAAACGTCAAAATGCCTCCTCCAATATATATATTCCCATCTTGGCCAGAACCCAGATTTGGTCTACCCTTTGTCTACTGCCGCAACACCTGACTCTCCTCGTCTTTGTCAAGCAATGCATTGGAATTGCCCACTAGTCAGATCCGCCCGCTGGTACCCTATGCTACAAAGGAGTGCTCCACAATCACAACTACGCCCCAGTGTAGGGACACAATCTTAAGCTGGATGCAATCGTAGCGGAAAGTTGACTTCACTCAGGCTGTGGGCTCACAAGTTAGACGCGGGTCTCAAGCTACATCGTGTCAATCATCCTCAAACGCGCGGAGCTAACTGGTAACGGAGAATCCGCCGAAAGTATCAAAGTACTACATGACAACAACTCATGCACCCGCAGGCAGTCCAGGAGTCGGCTTTCAGATAGCTCATCTGCGAACTGTTCGCTTTGAGTAGTTCATGAGCAAAATCTGTTTGCTCGCTTCATGAAGATACCGCTCTCTATCCTCTTTCGTCTCGATGCTTGCTCGCCAAACGACTTTGCCGTCTGTTTTGTCGACTTGCAACCTTCCATGACTCAAACGCTCTGTGGTCTACCTGATTTTTGAGAGACCACCTCTGGCTGACTTCTAAGTCACTTCGCGTTCCAAAATACTTTGCCGCCGTCCCTAAGCCCGTGTCCACCAAGCGTCGAAGACATTTATTGACCAAAGCCGGATCGGTCTTGTGCCGGGCAAAAATTTTGCAGTCGGCTTTGGCGCTTTCCGGAGCCCGCTTGAGCCCTCCGAGAATCTGCCTGGCTGTCTTGAACCGTTTTTTGCGCAATCTTCGCAGACCCGTTTTATCATAGGCTTCCTTGGTCCTGCTAGGTAGGACTGCCGATCGGAACGCTTCAGAAGCCCATCATTCACTCTACCGGAGGTCATCAAAAACTCGTCCAGATGGAGAGTTCATGAATCCGTTCGACATTGTAACAACTCGATAGCTGCCAAGCGGTCCCACACAATGGACTTGCACTCCATTTTGACACTTCAAGCTTCGAAAGAAATTCTAATGGAAATACCTATCCTGGTTCAAGGTCGCTTCTTGGTCTTCCCGCGGTTTCCTAGCCAATCACTGCTCAGCTTATCCGCATCCCTTCAAACAATCCCTCACCACCTTCACAGCATGCCTGCCGGTCATCTGTGCTGCTGGACAACGCCCGTTCCTAGGTGCTCACATACTTCCTGGACTTCAGCCCGACATCACGCTCAATAGCTCTCTTTCATAATCCCTCCGCCCATAGTGGTAATCTCTCTTTAGTCCTTTGACGTCCGCAGGTACTTCTCTTTGATGCCATTGTCACTCACATAGGATCATCCGCTTTGGCGCCTTGATCGGCAATGCTCTGGTGCTCGAGGATAGGATCGATGGATACAGCTCTCCTAATCTACGTCACAGCAATCTCACTACCGCTTGGGTGCACACTCTCTATTTCCCCCTTCTTTTCCCTCCCAAATCAGGGGTTCTGTTGCCTTTGAAGTTCATGTACATGGTCTTTTTGGGCAATGCTTCGGCGGGCGCTGGGATTGCAAGCTATGTCGTTGGAACTTTCTTTTACTGCATGTGCTGGACCCGTTGCGAGACCGATTCCTCTTAAGCCAGTTGCGCTGACTCTGTTCTGAAAATCTATTGACCGGTTTCTCTTACTCTCATTGACCGCATCCTTACAGATGTTACTCTTGAATTCCTTTTAATCAAATATAAATGCCTTTATCATAGTACAAGCGTGCCTCCATCCTGGGAGCAGCTATGCTTCTGTCCAACATAATTGCTAAGTAACCTATGCCTTATCACCGCACCCAGGGCCACAGCTCTTGCTTCAAAAGCCCTTGCCAAAGACTACTCGACCGGAAGCCTAAAGGAAGTCAACAAAAAGTCCGCAAAGGTAAGAGATGCCTTTCGTCATTATTAATTTCGGCCAAACGGTTTAGCTAGGGAGCAATAAGCCCTGTCAGCGAGCAAAGGGGATTGATTCGACTATTTTTAGCAAACTCTGCTAGCTCGCCTACAATTGGGTCGGTCCATACCTCGGAATTAACTGAGGCGTCTGCCGAGACATTCTAAAACCCCATTTTAGCCGCTATTCTGATCTCCGAACCTGCTACCTCACCTACCTGTTAAGTAAATTTTCTGTAAGTTGTTACCATTTGACATCGGTGCAACGAAATCCGAATCCAAGACGGTGAACTAAGTTCTACTCATGCATGGGATCACCGATACTTCGTCCACGTTCGGTCGAACAAATTTGCGATAGAAGTGAAACTCCCAGGATCAAAAGACTACAAGCTAGGTGCATCCTACGCCTCTCACGCGATCCACATAAGCCGTACTTGAAACAACATCTATCTGTCACGTCGTCGCATTGGCATTAGTTCGGTGGTCTTCTTTGAAGTTTGTCACCACTATCATCTTCCCTCTAACCCTTTAAGGAAACCATGGACCCTCAACCAACCCCCGTCGAGGTTAGGGTAGATTGCCTCTGCAAAGCATATACCTTCAGCACCGAAATCTCTATATCCGCACTCCCGCTGGGAGCCAACGTATGCCACTGCGACTCCTGCCGTCACTCAACCGGTGCACTGTACGAGACAGAAACGACCTGGCCTCAACCGCGCGAGACTGTCGACCTGGACGGGCTCGCGAGATACCAATTTTCCGCGAACATCACGTACCGGTTCTGCGGGACATGCTCAACGTTGATGTTCTACGAATCGCGCAAGTACCCGAGCAAGCTAGGGGTGTTTACAGGACCGTTGAAGAATGTCGACGCTGATCTCGTCAGATTCACCAGGCATATCTACGTCGGGGACACGGGTGATGGGGGAGCGTCTGTGTGGTTGAGAAGGCCGAATGCAGATGGCAAGGAGATCTCTCGGTACCGAGAGCGAGATGGAGAAGTCATTCCATAGGACTGGCCGGCCAAAGCTTCAAGCTTGACGGGACTCGCACGAAAACCGGAACAAGAGTCCGTCCCGATTCGGTGTCACTGCAAGGGTATTCAGCTACTGATCCATCGTGGGAGCTATGCTAGTAAGGCAAGAGAGGAGCTTCCATGGTTCATAGATCCAAGGACAAACAAGCTGCTCGCCAGTCTCGATCTGTGCAACTCTTGCCGCCTACAGTTTGGAACCGACCTCGTTCACTGGACAGTCGCAGACCTGGCTAACATATCTCAAGCGGACGGCGGTGCGTTCCCCAAGACACCGGTAGAGCTGAAGACGGCAGTGGACATGGGCGACTTCGCAGTCGGAACACTAGCCTATTATCAGTCGTCATCAGATGTACAGCGGTATTTCTGCAAGGTCTGCTCTGCGTCCGTTTTCTACGCTTGCAACGATAGACCGGGGATTGTGGACGTGGCAGTTGGCCTGCTGGAGGCACCGGATGGAGCCAGGGCCGAGGGAATCCTGTCTTGGAATTTTGGGGATACTCCGAAATGGGTCAATGATACCAATGGAGGTTGGCGAGAGGGGCTGATGAAGAGTGTGGAGGCTGATGCAGAGGAATTCAGGATTGCCCGAGGCTACCCGAAGAGCTGGAGAAGGCTTGAGAGGGAGGCTAAAGCAGGATCATCTTGATAGATTCCTTTTACGAGAGAGAATAATCCAACGGATCAACGCCGCGGGGGTGTCGCGATATTATCGTAAAGTAGAAAAGCTTTTTATACGTGAGGAGTAAATGACGCTCACCACTAGCAAGAGGTATCAGGTTTTTGGTTCTTTGGGGGTTTCTTGGGGCTTCAATGGCAAGGAATTGTCAACATATAGGCTGGTTATCAGTCTATTCTTGTTGTTTTGCGTATTGCAACCCAATGTTTGTCTCTCCCCAGAGGTCTAATGCACAGAGAGCCAGGAAATAGAGGAGAGGGCAACTCTAGACTAGACTTGAATAGACATCCGCGCCGCAATTTCCTCGCTCCTAAGTCACCTATCAGAAGTCCCCAAGAGCCCTAGAACAATCAAAGACTGACTCCGAGCTTTTGTGCGCATTCTTTCGGCAACCCACTTGACGACCGTGCTTCACCTAGAGCCTTCGTCGTCGAAGCTCGGGTATTGTGGCAGTGGGAAATCGTCGTCGCTCGTGTTCAATCCGTTCGTTAACCATGGCATTGCAACAACCCTGGAGAGTGCCGACACAAAGGTTTGGACTAGCCATCTCTTCCATGCCGTTTTAGGGTGCGCAATAGCTGGAACAAAGAAGAACAGCTTCTGGGTCTTCTCGACAAATGGGCGAAAGATGCTTTCATAAGCTTCGAGTGCCTTTGAAGGATGTTCGTCTTCACCGAGCTTGCTCAATTCGCCTGCAAGGACGTAGGCCCCGATGATGGCTAGCGAAGTGCCCATTCCAGAGAGCGGCGTCGGGGCGTGGGCGGCATCTCCTAGGCAAATAATGCGAGAGTTGGACCATTTGGACATCCTGATCTGTTGTATCACCTGGAAGTAGAAGTCGGGCGCCTGATTCATAGCGTCCAAGAGTCTCGGCGCCTGCCATCCTACATCCGCGAACTCCGTTCTCAGGAACTCTTCCTGCGTCCGTCTGTCACTCTTGAATGCTGCTAGCCACGCTGTTTTCTGAGCGTCATTGCAGGGCATGCAAGTGAGCATTCCCCTGATAGTGCCGTGTGGGTCGGGCCTCAGGCTGACGACCCTTGAATCAAGAGCCTGATAGACGTTCCACCAATCATTGTCGCTGGATAGACGTGGAACAGTCCAGTAGATGATAAACATGCCCAAATCGACCACTTTAACATCGTGTGGAGGAAAGCACTGCTTTCGAACCTTTGACCACTGGCCATCTGCTGCCACCAAGAGGTCGAAGTCCTGTACCTTCCCATTGCTTAATTTCACACTGACTGTGTTGGCATTGTTCGATACAACTTCTTCGATTGTGGTACCGAATAAGTAGTTGACATTCAGATGGTTTTTTGTAGCCTCATAGAGGACTACTGCCAAATCTCCACGAAGGATCTCGAATTCCGAAGTAGGGCTGGAAGAGGAACCCTCCATGACGGGAAATGGTGCGAATGGCCGTCCCTTTGGGTCAATGAATTGTGTACCTTTTTCCGTCGTGTTGAATCGTCGGACTTGATCCAAGAGCCCCATCCTCTTGATGACTGTAATCGCAGTGCCTCTAATATCCACGTTCTGTCCATATGAGAGGAGAGAGTTGCTCTTCTCGACGACGCTAATGTGTGCACCGGCTTTTGCCAGGAACCACGCCAGCGTGGGCCCGGCGATACCAGCTCCACTGGTTAAGACGCGCATAGCAATCTTCAATCTGGCCTAAATTGAGGGAAATTTTTGAAATCTGAGAGATGGGAGGACGGAAGTTCAGAACTAAATACTCTGGTAAAATAGCTTTCAATTGAAGTCATCTTATTGGCCATGGCTACATGTATGCCTTACAAGCCAGGATTCTCTACTTGCCGGATGCATGCGCAACTGTTGTGAGGTGCGACTGATTCGGCCGACTGATTGGGCCTGCACGGCTGGGCCCACGTCTTTGACAGTGCACGGAGCTTGAGGAAGGCATTATCGATCGAGTGCAGGATCAGAATGATGATGCCTGATCATGCCACGTGCTGGATCCGTGACCTCATAATACATAGAACATGTTGATATTCAGTACTTACATGCATTCTGATCTTGTTTGAGAGCTCAATGTCGGACGTCGGACAGTTGATAGCTCCGATGTGTCGAGCTCTCATATGATGTTGCGGCGGGTGATCACACAAGTAACCAAACGGTATCGTAAGAAGTTCTAATCGGATATCGTGCGCCTGAAACAGCATTTTAAAATATTAGAGGACTGATCCATGCGTTCCTGTTAATATGCATCTTGGAGCAATTCGTCCAGCTTGACCACAGAGCCCCTCGCGTGTGTTAGTATCAGCTCGGTCTCTGTCCGGGGAGGAGAAACCCACTGTGCTTGACGCTAATATCTTGCTAATCGAAATTGATGTCTAAGGTAGTTTTAGCTGCCTAAATTGATATGACCCTGGATCCTTCCAGCCGGTGTCAATAGGAGCGGTCAAGCGCCCAACTCACAATGAGATTTGCCTGCGTTTGGCCGTCTATTGGAACTTAGTCTGCTGGAGAGATGTTGGCTTCAGCACTGGTGGGAGATGTCGCGACCAGTAGAGCCGGGTTTGCTGTTACGTTCAGCGAGCCGCCTATGCCCAATGTTCGCTGGGACTCCGCTTAAAAACATCGCGTTAATGAGATAGCGTCCAAGACATCCGCCATTGCTAGTACTGCATCAAAATCATCCGCCGTCACTGGGATGGCATCCATGTATGATCTGTTGTCGGGTCTATGTCTAAGGTTACACGCCGTTGCTAGAATTCTGTCCAAGAATATCCCATAGCAAGGACTGCGTCCGAGGACACCTGTCGCTATTGGGACTGTGAGCAACGGCTGCTAGGAATATATGAATGAGCTCCAGCGCTGGCTGTCTGGGTTCGACGACACCCTATCACCAGGACGGCGTCGACTATATCGGGTCGTAAAATTTCATGAGGATATGCCGTCATGAAAAATAGCTTGTGTTCTTTTGTCCTTCTATCCTCCTCTTCATCGAAACTCAAGAGCATCGTAATCAACAGTGATCGCTGCCTCGGTCGTCACCTCAGCCGTGAAAACGGCTGCCCCATCAGGTCACAGGCCTGACTGCGAGAGGATTCCTGGCTGGGTAGTGTATACGCTGCAAGCACAGAATCTACTCACGATAAGACATTGGAGAGAGGTAGACTTCGGAAAAGGCGGCAGGGATAAAGGAGGCTTGATCGGTCTGTAATATGGGCTCGGAGGGAGTTCTTTCGAGAAAGATCGAGACGGACGCTTCTGGACGGAAGTCTGGGCAAAGGTCATCGAGGGCACACATGCAAGTTCTGCCGAATATGCATCCTAGACAAGGTAAGATGGACTTGTAGCTGAGGCACATGCTCAGACAGACCCGTTCGCCCTGGAAGGGACGGCATGAGCGTTAGTCAAGTGTTAACCATTGCTGATTTGGTCCTCGAGTTTGCTTTGGTTATGGAAAGACAAATTCGCGTTAGACTATATCGCCTGTTTCGACATGTATTACGATCCTCGAAGCAATAGCTCGAGCTTGTGTGCAAGTCGTGGTTGACGAACGCTCGACTGGTGAACTTGATATGCGATGCTATTGGCGGACTGATTTGTCAAGCTCGCTGGCCTGAATGCTGCTGATTCAATTTCGGGGGGTGAATTTGCCTTTATGCATTGGAGATATGGCCTCATAGCAGCATGCCCTCGGAATTTCACTTACAGAGCGCAATGCAGCAACGTTGCCTCGGACAGTGAGAGGAGAGGCCATGGAAACTGCAACGAGTGGAAGGGCTTATGTACACGCATTTTGCTGAGAGGATGGTAATTGTGACGGCCTGTGCGGCCACGCTCAGACTTGGTATTCGAGGGATTGGCGCAGCAGCGGATCTCAATGACAGGCATTTGAAAGCAATTGCTGAGAATCATCTCCCAAATCAGACAAAACTATCTCAGGTCAGCCATAGCGTACAAGAAGAAACCTTTGATCTAACAAGGCCAGGTTGTGACAGCTGCGCCCACATATACCATCGTTCATTGCGACGCACTCTCTTCTCTGGAGCGTGTTTCCTCCATTCTTTCAAACCCCCGATCAGAAGATCTTGTGACATGTAATGTTACCTAGCGCACGAGCCTTGAGTTCGCAGCATGCTTGAGCCAGATACTGTGGGTTACACCAAATCGCTCAAAGGAGGCGCAGCATGTGGCTTGCTGCGCCTTTCTCATAAGGCTAGGCAATCGAACATGGCATGTGAAGCTCCGTCGATTCGCTAACCTCGACGCGTTCTTTTTGCACTTTCATATTAAAGGCTCTGGGTCATGAGAAAAATTCTTGCAAAGAGTGCATTCAACCTTTCGTTCCATCGTTTATGAATGTAGCGATCCCTTTATTGTTCTGGTCTCGAATTGGTTCCCTAAGTGCAGTTGGCCTTCATTACTTGTAAAGCCTGGCGTCTGAGGCTGCCAACCCACGCCAGACGCCACAAACGAGGCCACTATTTGTCTCTAATGGTTTTGGGCCTATGAAAGGCTGAAAACCGCCTTTCTGATGGCTATATAACTCCACCTTACCGGTCATTTTGCAGGTAGTACAGAGCAGCCTGACTGTCTCGAAGCCCATTTCTTCGGTGAAATCGAGCCTTACCGTAAAGACCTATCACTACTCTACCTTCCTTGTGACACTCCCCACGCAGATACTTATTCTAGGACCAGAGTGCCCTGGCCTATGACTCCCTTGCTTCGCTTATAAATCCCACAAAATTAAATGCTAATGACAAGATCATCCCACCGCAGACAGTCAAGCGCTGACTTAGAAAACATTCTTCAACTACGCAGTCTCGGCGGAGAAACACTAAGATCCAGCAGCCCAAATGAAGGAACAGAGCCGAAGACTCGTATTTCTACCGAATCAGATCTATGCAAGACAGGGCGAGCTGTATTGATCGAATTCAAAGTGCAAGGCCAACCAACAAAAAACCCCTTGTCCTCCACTGAAGACATCCAAAAATTCCTTGCCCGGAACAATGACACTGCTGCTCATAGACGGCTTTATCTCCTAGAAGGCCCCCATCCAGATCATGCGAGCGCGCTTGAGACGCACTTTAACGTCCCACAATCATTCTTCAGAAAACATGGAATGTCCTCAAAGAGAGAGATGGACCACCGTGCAAAGGAAACTCCTCCATTGCCTTCCCTAATCGATCCTCAGAAGACCTGGTGCTTGGATTATCATGCGTTAAGACTGTTCGATCATCAGTGGAAGTCGCACTGGGTCCGTTGTGCCGAGAATGGAAGACGCCTCGAGCTGTCAAGGATAAATGGTCACCTGGATGAGACGGGAATAATCGGGCGTAAAGCCAGTTACTGGTCACAGAAACAGGAAAACGGGGGCTGGGACGGTAGGTGCTCCTTCAATAAATGATGGATCAAGAGATTAGTCTCTAACAGAGTGGTCAGCGATAATTGTCGTCGACGAATCAGTTAAAAATATACTTGTTGGTGGTCCAGACGAACCGTACGAAAAGATCCCCGTTCAAAGTAGAGCATATCAAGGAGGCTATCGCAACTTTATCAACAACACGGATGACCAAGAGCCGCCTCGAGCAAGTATATTCGACGATATCGTCTATTAGTATGAGCGTCATAGCTCGATGCTCAAGATCGGAGACGACCCACTCGTCGCCACGGTTTTCCTACAGAAGATTGTCGCTTCACACTACATGACATTGATAAAATACGTCAAATCGCTCCTCAACCACCTTTCTTTCCGCTTATCGCAGCGTACGAAGCTCGGCGATCTGAACACAGACTGGGTCGAGCATGGCTGGAGCGATCTCCAGGTGTGGAATTGGCGCTGTAACAAGTATTGCCAGCGGATTGAGGCAATAATGAACAGTCTCGGCATCGAAGAAGATTCGCAACCTCAGCTCCGGGATAACATGGCCAGCTGCGCCAAAGACTTCACTGGGATTCACCGTCACCTCATCACGCTGCGTCAACGATCCGAGACGCTAGCTTCCGACTTCAACGGCGTGGCCAGCATCGTCCTAAACCGCGAGGCTCTAAAGGAAGCGAACAGATCCATCCAGGAGGCGAGAAGTGTCCGTGTCCTTACGCTGCTAGGAATGCTGTTCTTGCCGCTGAGTTTTGCGTCCAGCCTTCTAAGCATGGCCAAAGACTACTTGCCTGGCGCTGAGAAATTCTGGATCTACCTCTCAATCGCTATCCCTCTAATTCTGTTTGTAGTTTTTCTGGCCGCTTTGGTCAGTCTTGGATACTTCAGTGATCAGAGCTGGATTGCTAAAAAGCTCGCTGGGCTCCGCAAAAAGAGGGAAGCTGGTGAACCTAGAATATCGAGGAAGGGGCTATAAACCATTGCAGTGCGCTTCGGTTTAGGCGGTCAGGCCCAAACCATTGCGCTAGAGGAGAAGGAGGCGGAGCGGACGCCACGACGTTGAAGTATCTTAGAAGCGGGCATATGGGGTTGGTCGACACTCGGCGCTACAGGTACACGAATTGCGGCAAGTCAGCAAGCGAGCGACCGAAGACAACCTTATTGATAAATGAGGCTAATTAGCGCCAGGGTAGTACAAAAAGGTATCAACATGGCACGGACTTTTTCCCCTGGCACATCCATAGAAACAATGTTGGCGGGCTGAGGCGTAGCGGTCCCAGCCTCCAGCCTCCACACAGCCTTTGACAAGGTTCATCAGTCAGAGCGCGATATATAGTCGCTTTGGGTATGAAGACCCTACGAATTATCTATGACCCCCGATGACGAGACAAATCTCGAAGTACAGTGCGGTTCTGGGATAATCAAAGCAGGCTCATCGGATCGTTACGTTACCGCTCGATTAGGAGAGATTAGGCGCTGGTGGAAGCCACAGACAGCCACCGCAATCTCGGCCCATGGCGGACAAGCTTCTTTTCGACTAGGAAGCTCGATCATCAAAGCCATGCAGAAGATAGTGCTTGATGCCTAGTTTCATCACCAGCAATCCGTCCTATGACAGAGTTTCTGCCCCCACCTATCATCAAGCGGCGGTCTATGGTGGCTGGCCTTGTAGCGGGTATCGATGGTTTACGGTGTTTTGTCCTACGAGGCTCTGCAAATGGCGCCGCTCAGCAGTTGCCAGTTGAATAGTATTCAAATCCAGCATCTCTGCGATCAAGATGCACTTCGAACTCTGCCATTCTATTTATACTCGCATCATCGAAGGCCACAAGATCTGTGACCGAAGCATTAACGGCACAGACTAAGGCGATTGAGAGTCTTGATGGCCTTTGCTTCCTCGAAACTCATCGACAATGAATCTTGTTCTGTCAGTGACCCGAAAACAGAGGATAGTACTGCAATCGGCGCAAATAGCGAAAAGGAAGATGCTCCACCAGCAGGTCAAAGAAAGAAACGTAAAGTCGTGGTTTTCTGGAATTGGCTGATCCATGATTCCTGGGCCCTTGAGTATTCTGCCCTGGTCGTGGCTGCTGCTTCCTTTGCAAGCATAATTGCTGTGTTGGAGACATACAAGGACCGACCGGCTTCAGAATGGAGACATAGCATCTCTTTGAATACGGTCATCTCGACTGTGGGAACCATCATGAAAGGTGCGGTCATGCTCGCTGTGGGAGCTGCTCTAAGCCAGCTAAAGTGGATCTGGTACAATCAAAAACAACGATCATTACATACATTCCAGACGTTCGACGCGGCCTCACGAGGCCCTCTCGGGGCAGCAACGCTTCTATACGAGCTCCAGTTCTGGCACCTAGCCTCGCTTGGAGCCGTCCTGACTTTGCTGGCCTTAGCCTCAGACCCGTTCGTGCAACAATCCGTCACATATCCAGTCCGCAAAGTCAATACGACCTCTTCTATCCCGATTGTGCAACATTACGAGCTTGTCGGACGCTCAAAAGGTTACCTAGGAAACGACGTGGACCAATCGATGAAAGCCGCGGTGCAAGATGGGATCATGTACTCGAATATCTCGGCGACTGGAGCTGCCGTTACAGCACAGTGTCCAACTGGAAATTGCACGTTCCCTGAATATGCATCGCTAGCGATTTGTTCGAGATGCATTGACGTAACGTCTAAGATTGAGAACATCTGTACCCCAATCAATAAGACCCAGCACGAATGGGTCGGACCCCCGGATTGCGTGAACCAAATCAGCCTCCCGAATGGACTCCAACTCGACAACGGCGAAGGATACGCTCTGCTGAATGATTACAAGTACAATTATCTCAATATATCGGGAGATCCCAATTTCAAACAATCCCATCTGAATGAAGACATACCTTTCTCGAACCAGTCCTTCGTCAATATGTCAATGCTCCTTGCGAATGTCTCAATCGACCAGCCGCCGTCGACTTTTGATCTATACATAAATCACACCATAGGCTTTGACTGCATCCTTCGCTTTTGTGTGCAGACTTACACCGCGGAGGTCCGTGATGGTGTCTTTACTGAGACTCTCATCAAACAACTCGCTTCCGATAGTACCCAGATCTCCTACATTGACGACCTCCTCATCCGGATCCCTGAAGACGCGGGTCTTCCGCTGCATTCAAATATAACGTTCTCCGTCGCCGGGCCCGCCTACCGCTCCTTCACCGGTTACTTCCCCTATCTTTTCACCGGCAGCGGCTCAGGAGACACCGACAACGGCGGTTCCGGCTTCTCAAGCAAGACAAATGCTGACGTGATGGGCGCTATCTTCCACAACGGCCCGGATAAGGTGCCTGAATTGATGCAGAATCTTGCTAAGGCCATGACAAACAACATGCGGCTCAAGGCACCCGCGGCGATTAGCGCACAAGGCACGGCGTTTGTGCAGGAATCGTATATTCACGTCCGCTGGGTTTGGTTGCTGCTTCCGGTTGTGTTGGTGTTTGGAGCAGCGGTGTTCTTGCTGCTTACAGTGTGGCAGAGTAAGAGGTTGAGGGTCCCGGTTTGGAGGAGCAGTGCTTTAGCTGTGATGGTGCATGGGTTACAGGGCGGTGATGGGAATGGGCTCCTGGAGGAGAATAATCGCATTTGGGTGGGAAAAGAGAAGGTGAGTGAGCTGGACGAGTGGGCGGAAAGAGTGGACGTCAGTCTGAGGAGGAGGGGGAGGATGGGGACATCATATGGGCTGGTCGCTGGGAATATGAGTTGACTCGTGGAGCTGGATAGGTTGTCTTGGAAGTGTTATCATGGGTTTTGCAGTTGGTATGTAGAAGGGTGAGCCATCTATTTTCTTAAAGGCTATGTGCATTATCAGCACTTGGTCCAGAGGACACCTGAGACATCTCGCATCAGCCATGTTCCACAATAAGCATTGAAATTGTCTTCTCCTCTCAACAGGCCACGCCTTCTCCGACTCAGTCTTCTCCGACTCAGTCTCAAGATCTTCAACCCTAGAACCAATTTACTTCATGGCTCCGGATAAGTTTTACATAAAAATGCTGTCCTCTTGAAAGCGGCTGTACTTGTTTAGAGCTTAGCGAAATACTCGCAGCCGCAACACTACGACTCTGACCGAAGGACAAAAGAACTGAAGAATGGCGCCTTGTGCTGGACCACCACTGCTTTTCAGATGGATTCTGGTCGACATAGCTTCATCATGCTATGCGATTTCTCGCCTTGCTTTCTCAACACTTGTGCCTTTCACAACCGTCATTCTCGGATTTCTGACTCAATCTGGAGTGCACATTTTGCATCACCATCCTCGATAATACGTCCTTAATCTTAGCTATTGTCCGAAAACTAGGCGTTCTCGGTCGTATGTACCTTCTCCTCATTGGGAATCTTGAGCCTCGGGCGTTGGGGGTCCTCCAAGTCGAGGATCCCAAGCAACTGGCCCTTCTTCGTCACAGGGATGGCTCGCGGTCCGGTGCAGCCCTCCCAATTCCCGAGCCCGAGCTCCTCATGGGTGAGTCGCGCAAGCTGGAGGGTGTCATTAATGAACCAGGTGTGACTCGACGCCCAGAGGACACCGCGCCGTTCTAACCAAACGACAATCGATTCGAGCGAGAGCTCGATGACCACAATAAGAATACCAATGATGAGAATGATAACTAGCCACATCAGCGAGAAGTTGGTATATTGGGTAGAAATGATCTTCTGTAGGTGCGTTAGCTGGCAAAGACAAAGGTAGCGGGAGACAACCACCGTGTTGTCTGAGACGTAATCCGCGGATGCGGCCTCGGAGGCTGGCAGTGACGGGAATAAGGGGTGCAGGCAATCGTAGATGCTTGTTCATGTACCTGATTCCTGCAGACAGACTTGCCTACATCGTCGCTCGGTTTTATCCAGAAGTATCCAAGCATATCCTGATTTCCGGGGCCTGCGGCCGTATCCACAGCTGAACCCTGAATGGTCGCTGAAACGATGTTATGCCAATTTTCGACGTCCAGTTGCCATTGATCAGCCGGTAACGGTCCTTGTTTGCCTCCCGCAAACTCAATCGAGACGTTAGGGAGGAAGACCGAAGCGACATCACCACTTCAGTGATGGAACGCACACAAAGGCTCCAATAGAGCGCCTGGTCCTTTTTTGTCGCTGGTGCCTGTGTATTAAAAGCGATCCTATCAAAGCCACCGAGAGGAGAGCAGCCTTGGGGGGAGGGCGTGATGGAATCACATCTCTGATACTGTAGCTTGCAGCCCAAGACTGAAGCGGGCTCATCGGAAAGATAGAGAGGAATGGAGCCCGTTTCGTTGGCGACAGCGCCGGCGGTAGTGGCATGGGCGCTATAATTCAGGGGTTGATGCGCAGCATACGAGTCATCGTCGATAGGCGACAAATATCGGACGCCGTTGCCCGAGAGGAAGAATAAGGCCACATCGCCGTCGGTCTGAACGAGTTCCTCGATTGGAGAAAATTCACAAGCATTCGGATTGTTCGCTTGACAGAAGATTTTGCTACGGATTGTCAGAAGGAGAAATGTTCTAGTT
Source organism: Pyrenula aspistea (assembly GCA_021030945.1). Lineage (NCBI taxonomy): Eukaryota > Fungi > Ascomycota > Eurotiomycetes > Pyrenulales > Pyrenulaceae > Pyrenula > Pyrenula aspistea. The sequence goes on from JAGFML010000123.1 coordinate 56,066, forward strand.
CTCCGTTATTTCCTGCAAGGAGACGTACAATAAGGCATGCTCTCTATAAGAGCTAGTTTCCGCTTGCCAGCGTAATTCCTCGGCTGATTGTTGTGGGACTTCATAAGTATAATTTGCGGTGATTGTATGTGCCGAATAAGCAGAGCCTGTGTCGGTATTCAATTGAGGCCCGTAGAAATATCGTGTATACCGCTTTTTAGGACTGAAGTTGACCGTTTGACTGTAGCCCTTACTATCCAGAGGGGCGCAGTGTGTAATAGCCCTAATGTTATACTAAAGATCAAGTGGAGAATTTAGTCCAACATCTCTTTGAGAGTTTAGAAATCCTGTATCTAAGCGGATGTTCCCTGTTACGTGGCGGCAAACTTTCTGATCGAAGGGACAGCTAGCGTTTCTGTCAACAGAACTGAAAATAGTGCGTTTAACGAACGGTGCGCAATTGTTTGCGTCTGCAGAGTCCGTATAGCACCTTTGGAAATAATCTGAAAAGTGATTCATCCTTTCACTTGCCCAAGAATCAAATATCTGGTAGGACTGTTGTGATGTTGGATGCTGAGATGGCGAGGAACCGCAGAGACCGCAATTAGGACTCGCTATTAGAACTTCATTTCCCATACTTGAGTTGATCCTTGACGAGTAAATACCGCCAAATGTGAAAGTCGCAGTAATAACCAAAGCAAATATAATCACGGGTAGCATTCAGTAGAATGGTCGCTCAGCTTTGTGACGCCACGTCCATAGTGTTTGGGCAAGGTGTATAAGTCCGGATTTTCATCAGTGGAATTACGGAGAATGATTTGCCATTGATGGTACAGCCCATCCTGAGCACCTTTGGTCAGAAGATACTGGTGTAAGGCAAAGCAGAGAACGCGCCAGAGCCGGCTTCCCACGAAGGTAATAAAGAGTACGACGAAAGCACTTAGAATAGCACCGTCACGATGGGTCAACGTAACAACCGAGCCGGTCACACGTCCTCCAAGAGACCAGTTTGTCCAAACGCCAAGGAAAACCGGAAGATTATTATTGACCTCAAACTGTGAGCTAGACATTCGCCTTTTGCTCAATGGATTTGTTGCGGTTCGAAACTTTTGTGGAGTGTGATAGCAAGAAAAATGAAGGCGAAGCAGTTTTGCGCGTTACAGATGAAGCTTTTGGGGAACGTCGCGATCATTTGTATTCAGCGGCCAAAAGGCAGAAAGAGCTGGACGTTGCTGGACGCATATGTCGTACGGGTTCCTAGACTGTTTCCTGACGGTGCGACTTTTGGTAGGTGCAGATTTAGGTTGGATGTAACAAGATGATAGGGAAGCTGCGTCTGATCCCTAGTTACTGCAAGAAACGTAGGTTCATGAAGAGTAGACAAGGTTCCCTCTGGGACAGTTCCGAGGCGGCGATCTTCATCATGAAGTGGGGTCCAATACCCATGGCTTCACAGAAGCGCTGGAAAGGTGACTGCCCGCTTGGGTATCGAGCACGTATTTCGTTCCCGTTAGACAACCAATGCTTTTAGTATATGCTGCATTGTTATCAAGATTGAGATTCCACAGTTCTACGATGGTTTGTAAACACTATAGTTCAGTCAAGAAACGGCCCCCACTATCTCCCCAATCTACTAGTGCCTGCAAGCCACGTCCCCTGGCCTGCAAGAGAGGTCCTCGGACCCCAACTTGTGCGCAATCTATCAATGTGTGTACGCGGAACTTTCCCCTCAAGTGGCGGAAACATTCCAGGCGCAGGGTAGCAGGGTAGCCAATACGTCACACATGCTGGCAACGATTAAGGGTCCCATGACTGTCCTAGAGAATCTCGTTCAATAGGCTAACAAGAATGGTCTGTGTAGCACATGGTGCCGCTTGGGAACAGAGAGCTGAACAGAGAGTATCTGCACGAATGAGAAAGCTCCTATTATCTCTTGATCGGCTGCGACATGTTCGGATATGGCCCGCAGAGCTTCCATCGATGAACGCATCTTAGATATCCCTACCGACTGAGAACGTTAAGAAGCGCAATATCTGTGGGTTAGAGATCTCACTGATCCGTGCATTGAGCATACCAATCGCGATCTCAGCACGGGGAAGATTTGTTATCGAGTTCTCTGGGCAAATGAAATTTTGGACCCTTTACAGCGGGTCCATCGTTGAGGTAAGTGGGTGTTGGATTGGGTGGCAGATATCGCCAAGATCAGCAGTCATTGAGAGGTTTGTCAGCATTATATGCACAACATAATCACAATTGACGCCCGCTTAGACAACTCGGCAGTTAGAACTCTAGTAAATAAGCTAGCCTCGCGCAAGGCTACGCCTTTTGAATTTGAGGATTCTCGTAAACTCAGACCAAAGAAAGAGATAAGACAAGGATTTGCCAGGCTTGTATGCCCAAATATCGTTGAGAATTTATTGAACCGGAACCCTCATCTGCTAGGAAAAGAGCCATTGCTCACTCGGCTGCGCTAGTCTCGACCCCAAATCTCAAAGTACGGGATAGATCCTAAGGTATGCTATTGGTGTTCTAATCCCATGCCATAACTTTCGGACCTCCTCTTCTGCTATGTCGTCCCTCCTAGATTGAGAAACGAGCGCCATCCGCAACCTCAGCTCTCGTCCAGCTGCACTTTCAAACTATGCCAGGCTCCTCGAAGCTGAAACATCGTGGTGTGAGGGCCACAGGCCCTAGTACGACACTTTTCCGGCCCATAGACTAAAGATAGCTGTTCGTAATACCGCAATGCATTGCGCAGACGGCAGGTTTATATATTTGCTCTCTCAAGCCTATTTGAAGAAGCACTCCTCCAAGTCCCTCTAAGTCAATAAGTTATCTGCTACATCTCTTAGATTGACCTAGCAAATGCGACATTTGTACGAAGACTTCAATTCTGTCACTATAGAAGTGTCAAAAGTTGTCAACTGACACAATAACATCAAAGATGGTCCGTGAACTCTTCGCTTTACGAAACGGAAGGAGATTCTGACGAGCCTTAGAAGAGAACCTTGCTCTCTACGGTGGTTTCTACAGTATCTTCAATGTTGTTGTCGATATTGTCCAAGCGAGACCGCGAAATCTCAAAAAGCGCACTACGACAGGACTTTGGCAGAGGCGTTTTAAAATCTTTATTACACCTTGTCTCCATCTCTATCACTGTTGCCATACTCTCTCTAAGCTGGAGAACCATCTACTGGAAAGATCTGGGAGATTCGCATGTAAACACGTACCTTGGTGCATTCCAATTTGCCGCCAAATTTCACGAACTTCTGCTGGTTGCCTCCCTATCAGCCATTGCGCTGCATCGAGTCAGACATGAGCTGATAGAAGGTGAAGGGGTCCCTCTAGGCCTTCTGACCTCCGCGTATCGTATCACTTCACTCGCTTATTTATTCAGTCTCGAATTCTGGGGAGCCTCCGTGAGGAAATGGGTCATCAAAAAAAATCGAGTGTTACCATTACCGCTCTTCACAGGAATTATTATTCTCTTAGCAGCCGTTGTCGGCCCTTCATCAGCTGTTATCCTGATCCCTAAATTGAGTTGGTGGCCTGCCACGCTATACAACGCCAAAGCCATTACCACAATTATTCCACTGGGAATGAATGACATTTGGCCGGCCATTGTCGATGTCGCAGAGAGCGTGGATGTCAGCGAGAACACAGATGATCGATGGTATCGTAAATCCGACAGAGAGGCTTGTGAACAATTATCAAACTATCAAAGTAACAGCCAAACGTCTGATTCCGATATTGGCGAGTACCAACTGTGTCCGACATATGGTCTGAAAGATATCAATCGGTGGCAGATTAGTTATATGAGTCAACACTCAACGCCAAATTTTACGATTCTAGATACTTTGAGTAATACACTAAAGTATCTTACAGCGTCTCCTAATAACACATACGGGTATAGCGTCGGCTCTACAATCACAAGAAGGCAGGCCCGAGACCTGGGTTCATTCTGGCAGTATCTTGACCTTTACGAGGATACTTTCATTAGACCGAATAGACCCCTTCTTTCTACATCTGTGTCTGTCCCTGGACAACATCGTATGCCTCCGATGAAGCCTGTCGTTCAAAGTAAATGCGCAAGCTACACAAGCGAAAACAGTTCCTCTATGATGATCCCGGACGACGGGCTTCGGTATCTCCCGAGCCAGAGAGTCATATCATTTCCCTTGCCAGGCAACTTGAAGGTCACCGAGCCTTCGAACTCCGTCATGCAATTCCAGTGGGTGTTGCCTCCAAACGACTCTGACGACAATGCACTTCTCGGCGCCGTCTTTCAAACATTGGGATGGGACTCGAAGCCTGTTCTACACGCCTGTGGAATCCTCGCGCATTGGGTCCCTGTCAATATCTGGATAGATCCAACCGTTAGCCTTACGATTTACCAGGACAGTCCTGATCCCACCGAACTAATCGATGCGACGTTTCGAGAACCAGTACCAAAAGCTCGACCATTACGAATGTCAAAGGAATGGCTCAACAGTATTAATCTGGGGCCATATCCCTCGTGGCATTTTGTTAACCTTACCCTTATGGAGTCCCTTGGCGCTGAGTTTGGCTTCAGGCATGGATTGGACTATCAATCGTGTCCAGGGAAATTCTGTCTTGATCAAGGAGACTTTGTCCCATGGCTACTGGCTTCTTCCATGTCTTTGTATTTGGCCGATGGGCTATCTCGGATCAAATCTGGTCTGGAAACCCAGATATTTCGAACAAACAGCAAAGGCAGTACGTGGCATGATCTCAATAGCTATAACCTATACGAAAAGAATGGGTCCGATTATCTGAGGGCCGCAATAGGTAGCAACTCCAGTCACAATACGGAGGTGCATTGGCATACTCGGCGTTTCGGTTACGGATGGGGGATCGACGGCCCTGCAGAAGCAACGTTCATTATCGCTGCGATAGTGCTACTACTACAAGTTTTGATAGTATTAGTGCATGTTGGTTCTATGACTTTCGGCGGCTGGGTTGAAAGCTGTTGCTGCGAAAATATGGGGGAGATGATCGCTTTGGCGCTACAATCACCGCAGCCTCCTCCGGACATTTTGGACAACACAAGCGCAGGCATCAAGACGCCAAGGTCGTGGAGGGAACTGGTGAGGGCTCAGGAGGGTTTAGTCAAGAAAGGGAGCCGTGCTGGAGATAAAGATGCTACAGATGATGGAGCCATGTACAAATTAGAACTTCATGCGGGCAATGTTCGCGAGGATACAACAGAGGTGCATCAGTCTATGTTTCAGAGGGTGGTACGCGGACGTAAATATCATTGAACGACAAGGTGTTGCTTGGTTGAGATTGTTCTTACAGGAAGAATTTGCCTCGTTTGTCAAAAGCAGATCTATGATATCTTGGCTTTCCCTTGGTCGCTGGTATGCATAGTGCAATGTTGTGTCTTCAAACTCGTTCGCGGCATTAAAGTTTGCACCGTCGGTCATCAAGGCGTTGACACAGCAAAAGCAGTGTTCAACGAATTCCAGTAATTCACTTGATTTGGGCAGTTCATTGGCAACTTGTAGTTCGAGATACATGTCAAGCAGGACAGCTAGATAACTTGCCTGGTGTGCTTCGATTGCCGTATGGGCAAAAGTATCTTCAGAAGCCGTGCAGGAATATGTGACTGGCAGTGATTTCAATGATTACTTTGCACATGGATATGTATTCATTTGGAATGGCCAAAGTTAGCAGTGTGCGATCAAGCATATCTTTTCGCATACCATCTGCACAATTTGTGGAGGCAGAACAAAAGTCTCTTCAGATTACGATTCTCGGCTGCTTCTTAGAGAACTGTTTCACTAGTCGCATCATGAGAATTAAAATTGTACCCTTTTCAATGAGAGTTCTTACGAAAGTAAGTTTTCGTCCTCAACTGCGTAGGACCCTAAGGTTTGACCATCAGGATCCTGAGAGCGCGGCTGCATGAAGCTTGCCAGCTGTCTGCGAGGATAGGTATTTACGAAACTCGAAAGGTATTCACTCAAACTCGTCTGATATATAAGAAGGTGCTCCGGCATCTTTGAGCATGATGTGCAGCAGCGCGATAGGATACCTTCGTACCTGCGGTGAGGCCTGAGGTGATCCTGTATTGTAAGATGAAGGTTGGCTAAAAATATCCGTTAATAATCGAGCCTCATTTGTCGACTTGAAAGCATGACTATCCGTAAGGACATGGTGTACCGGTATTGCTATATCGTCTGAAGTGCCGTAGTGCGATCCGAAATGGTGACGCCCTTCTCCAGCAGCTGAACGGTGAAATGTTGCAGACCTTGAGCAACTGTCAGAAGGAATGACGTCCCAGCTTCGCCACCGTACGTAGACATTGGTGATGTAACTTAGCATAGCTGCGAATGAGTTAACACTGCCAGCAAGAATTGCGAGTATCAATGGGGGTGGTGGAACTCTGTTACGACCCGTGGTCGTGACCGCCTTCGGTCTCGGTACACTTGCCCCATGAGCAGGGTGTCACGGGCTGGATCACGGGTACTGCAAATAGGGTCCGTACGAGGGCCAGACCAATCTATTAGACCACGGTGATGGCTGATTCTAGGTATAGAAGAAGACTTCGAGCTGAAGAGAGAGAAGAAGAAAATCATCCTCGTATGAGAATATGGGGATCCTTTACTTCCGTGGTTGCCATAGTAACACCCTCCCAAACAGTCAGATCAATACCGACCGAAGGCCAAATCCTGTCACTGGGTTCAACCTATCATATTATCCCCCTCTCCTCTCTCTTTAATATGAAGGCGTTGCTGATAGATATTAAAAGCTTCTGTTTCTTCAATAGCTAACTTAGGTTCCCATGTTAGCTGTGTGTATCCTGTCCACTTGATAAGGTAAAAGGTTCTAGCTCCTCTTCCTTTTTGTACGACCTTATGGTCTTGTATTTTTTCAATAAGGTACTCTTCTTCTCCTCCTATTAGAACCGGCGGTAGTTGTTCATCTGTTGTACGCTGTCCTTCAAGGGGATCTGTGGCTGCAAGGCGTAGCTGGCTGGCGTGAAAGACGTTCTGTATGCCTGGCGGGGTATCAAGTCGGTAGACATAAGAGCTAACTATTCCAATAATTGTACATTTTGCATTCTTTACATCCAGCTTCTTTGATTTTCTTGTCATACAGTAATAGTAGAAATCTAACCAGACTTTGTTCCCTATTTTAAAAGCAGTTCCTTGTTGTCTTGTATGATTTGCTTGATTTTTTTAAACTTGCTGCGCGGTTGTTATTGAGGCCTGAGCCCATTCTGAAGCGGCTTTCAATTTCTTCACAATCGTATCTGCTCGCTGGACCGGGCTATCCCTTGGTGTTGTCACGGAAGAGGCACGAGCTGTGTGAAAAGAGCTTGATTGCTAGCTATTCGTATTCGCTACATACGTGTACTATATGCAGTGTGCATACAAGACGTTGTGTGAAGAAGAGAAAGAATAGAATAGGGTAGGGCAGATACGTATAAAAAGTCTGCCAGCTAGTGGTTTAGCACGTTGCAGTATCACGTGATAGGTATCTAACCTTGGGAGCCTGCGCAGTATCACAACCGTAACAGTACCCCCCTCCTAAACGCAAGTAAAAGAGATACAGGAGGTGAAATGAAGACATAAAGTATATAAAACGGGTTTATAAAGCGTATGAATTAGACTTAATGAGAGCGATAGTAAAATAGAGTTAGCTTTAGAGTATAGTGTTATTGTGAACTGTATATTCTTTTAGTTTCGGATGGTTCAGATAATGTAAATAATACTGTTCAACAGTTTGCGTATTAATAACGGCACTAGCAGGTTCCTAGGTTTAGACTGCGAAGAACCCGCGGGTTACCCGCACCCAGCCCATCTGGGTTCAACCTGCGGGGCATGCTAGATCGAACTTTTTCAGGCCCGCAAAGTGTTAACAAATATTACAAAACCCTAACCCAGTCCGTAGGGGACCGTTCGGGTTGGGTTGAGGTGGGTTTCTCCAAATTATTTAACCCAATTTTGTGAAAATACGCTCAGAGCGCGAATTAGAGCGTGTTTTACATGCAGGAGGTCCTAAAAGCCCTGAGTAGCCTTATAGTAACACAAAATGAGAAGTGGTTGTCGCAGAATTAATATTGTTAATACACCCCTATGTGACTTTCTGATGTTTATATTACTATATATAGTTAGTCTTTTAGACTTGGCAACCTGTAGGGTTAACTTGCCCCAACCTGTGGGTAAACCGCGGGTGGATAAACTAATCAAAAAAGCCCGTTGGGTTGCGCGGGCTCGGGTCGGAAGGCCAAAAACCCAGCCCAGCTCGACCCATTTCGCAGTCTACCTAGGTTAATTGAGCGTGACCTTGCCACTGTATGAGGTATTTAAAGATACGTTTTTGGCGATTGTATTTAGAGTTTTTAACTCATTTAATAAAGTATTCCTCTTTGCCGTTAATAACTATAAAAGAAAAAGGCGGAGGGTTCTGACCAGGTAAAAACATATTTAAATTAAATACGGGTTGTAGTAGAGATGTATAGAATACGGGATGGATCTTTATTGTGTCTGGTAACTCTAGTTTATATATGTAGACTGCGAAGAACCCGCGGATTACCCGCACCCAGACCATCTGGGTTTAACCCTGTCACGGTTGTGACACTGCGCAGACTCCCAAGGTTGGATGTCTGTCACGTGCACGCAATTGCCAAGCCACTAGCTGGCAGACTTTTCATACGCGCCTACCCTGCCCTATTCTATCCTTTCTATTCTTCACGCAATATCTTATATACATATCGCACACAGTATACGTATGTAGTGAATATGAATAGCTAGCAATCAAGCTCTTTTTACACAGCTTGTGCCTCTTCTATAATACTATATTGTGTTTACTATTTATCTTTCCCTAATTCAAATAGAATTTAAATTAAATCTAATTTATACACAATATTTGCCTAACTGGATTTTGTTTAGGCATTTATTCAGATTTAGGAACAATTGGCTGTCCAATTTAAGGAATAAATGGACACTATATAGGCTACATTTACTACAGCTTTAGTGCAGTAAGAATGCCGTATTGAAGCTTTTACTGAAAAGCTATAAAGTAAATAGACTTCTTTTATTATTATTACTCTATTAAAAGATAATAATTTTTAGATAACTGTTAAAAATCGATTATTAGAGTTAAGAGATGGCTTTAAACCTTTAAAATCTCTACAAAATGCTAACAAATTAACTACAAAATCTGAAAGGCTTTTTAACCTGAAGGAATTCTATAGTAAAAGGTCTAACTTATGTTCATTTTTTTACCAGCTTTGAAATAAACTCTGCAAAAATATTGACTAGTATCTCACCAAAGAGAGCAAACTAATATATACTTTAAATTAAATAGGTGGTGCTGTTGCTAATCTGATTTCTCTGTTTGACCCTAGTACGCTCAAGAAATTGATAAAATTTTTAGAAGCTTCATACAGTAATCTAAATCAATAGGTAATTATATTAAAAAAGTTTAGTTATATAAATTAAGGAAAGATAAGCTTCCTTTCCTATTTTGTAAGTTTCCATTAATACGCATAAAAATCAGACTAGAATAGTACCATATTGATAAACCGACTAGTTGACTCTCTAGAATTTGGCTTAAAGATGTCTCTAGTTAAAGTAAATCTACCTGGCTTGCTGAAAGGTACTGCTAATCTGATTAATAAATACTATAATGATTAGCTTTGTTTTATAAATATATTAAAATTGGAATACCCTGTCAGACAGTTAAATCAAGTGAAATATACTATATATACTCCCTGCGTACAAAAAGACTTAAATGTTATAAATTTTAATTACATTTCTTTTAGCTATGCTTTAAAGAGATTATATGAACAGAATTATTGTTAAAAACTTAATCTCTGTTTTAAATATAATTCCTTCAATTATATATTTTTGAACTACTCTATTCCGCTTTTTTGAATATCTTTCTGTATATTTAACTTTAGTTCTCACTCTAATAGTTTAGTTTCTACTAGAAGATATTCACCTTTAACTTGCATTTGTTATACTTTTAATTTACCTTACTCTTTTGGGTCTATATGTTTACCCGATTCATTATAATCTTTTTGCTTATTTTATTTTAGAAAGAAGAAAGGCTTATTCTAAGGTTAAGTTACTCCTTGAGACACTATATGGTCTGGATTAACTCGTTTTACTATTCTAAAAGTAACTGGAAATAATATATTGAAATCTCTTATATACTAATATAAAAGAATGTCCACTATGTTGCGTTAGTCTTAATAGACTCTAAGGCCTTTAGAAAAACGTTTATCAATAAGACCTATACGCAACAGAACCATCTGGAATTTATGAAACTCGATTAGCCTATTAATTTTTTTGGCTTTAATGAAAAACATTTACTATTTGGCTATATATTATATATAGTTTGTATATATTTAGAATATAACAAGTATAGTAAAACTCTATCACTGTTTATCACAATGTTAGAAAAATATAATATCATTCTAAGCCTCCCCTAAATAAAATAACATAAAATAGCCTTTAATTGGAATATAAAGGCTATATAATTCACTTCTGAAGTATGTACTTAATATAGATCCCTAAATCTGAATCTGTCTAACATAAACTAACCTAATCTATCTAAACTACTATTAGCTACTGTAAATATGCAGCGGTAGAAATATATAATTAAAAGCTTAAATTTTAAATATTGTCTGTAAACCTTTTAAAAAATTGAGTTATATAGAGTAATCTTAAAAATAAAAAAAGAACTATTTTAAACTAAAATTAAATTTGAATTTAAACTTTAATATAAATTGAAATTAAAATATATATAATTTATATTTAAATCATTTTTAAAATCCAAATTAAATATTTATACAATTAGTGCTATACTAATAGTAGTTTTTATTTACTAATTTAAATGTAAGTTATTTACTATTTTAATAAAAAATATTAAAAAAGCTTTTACCTTTAAAAAATATATTAATTTAGTTAAAAAGGTTTTTTTAAATTATTAAAATAAACTGCACATTTTTTTATAAAAAGAGATTAATAAATTATCCAAATACTGTCTATATAATCATTAAATTAAACTTAAATTTAAAAAATAATCTCCATTTGGCCCTCTTTATAGTATATTTTAAAATAAGCTTCAGGTTCTTTGCAAGTATCTGAACGAGAATCTAAAGAAGGGGTTTATCCGCGCTAGCTCCTCTCCTGTTGCTGCACCTATAATATTCGTTTATAAACCCGGCGGCGGCCTACGGTTCTGCGTTAACTACCGATTAGACTGCGAAGAACCCGCGGTTTACCCGCACCCGGACCACGTGGGTTCAACCCGCGGGGCATGCTGGGTCGGGATTTTTCGGGCCCGCAGGGTGTTGACAAACATTATAAAACCCTAACCCAGCCCGTGGGTAACCCTATGGGTTGCCAAGACCTATCAATAATTCCGCTTCAACCTTGGCCCAAGGATTTTGGGTTGTCCATACAAAGAAAGTCTTAGCATTTTAGAAATCAGTTTAGGAATTTTAGTCTATTAATTTAAAAATTTAAAATTTCTTTTTATATAATTTTATTATATTTAATTAAAAATTAAGTATTTTAAATCTAATAAATTAAATAATAAAGTTTAATTTTAGAAATTTCTATTATATAGTTAATAATTATTAATATAAAATATTAGATTTTTAGAATAGTTAAAATAACTAGCGCCCAGCTACCTTTATAATTCTGCACTTCTGTCCCCGCACTAAATTTCTATTAACATTTAAGAACTCAAATTCCTTATACTCTCTATAATTAAGTCTTATACTCTTTGTGATTAACCCTAATAGTAAATGCTATAAATATACAGTTAATGGCTAGCTATATTTTCTAGTCCTTCCTCTTGATTCTGGATAGTCATATTAGACAGCTATATGGCTATATAGCCACATCTGGATTAAATAATTAGGGCTAAAGTACAGAGGTATTTAATGAGCCTTTGTTATAGAGATTTATATGCGGCTAGCTTCTGATAAAAAGAGTACTATATGAGAAACCTATTTTATATAACTTTATATATAGCTAACTTCTGGTAAAGAGAGTACTGTGTGAAAGCATTATATGAGGAGCCTCTTTTATATAAATTTGTATATAGCTGGCTTCCGGCAGAGAGAGTATTACACAAGGAGTCTCTCTTATATAAATTCGTATATAGCTAGCTCCCGGCGGAGAGAGTACTACATAAGGAGCCTCTCTTATATAAATTTGTATATAGCTAGCTCCCGGCAGAGAAAGTACTGTATAAGGAGTCTTTCTTCTATAAATTTGTATAAGAAAGGCTCTTTATGCTGTGCTATATAGCATTATATAATATTTTTTCTGCTGGAAGTAAACTATATACAAATTTATATAAAAAAAGCTCTTTTTATAGTACTATATAGTACTTTTTTTATTAAAAGTTAATTTAATTTTATTTAATTTACTATTTTTTTATTTATTATTTAATTATAAATTATATTTTTTTAATATTAATTTATACTATTAATAATTTTTATAATTTAATTAATAAAATATTGTATATTTGATATAAAAGTTTTAAATTTAAATTTTAACTAGAATATTTAATGGTTTATTTTATTATAATTAATAAAAAAAATTATAGAAATTTTTTTTTATTTAATTTTAACTTTAGCTTTTCTTTAAATATTATTAAATTATTCTTTAATTTTTTATTTTTAACTATTATAATACTACTAATATTATTATTAATATTTAATATTGTTATATTTGAAACTATAAAATAGTAAATTTAAGGCAATTTTAAATATTATTTTGAATTTAAAATTGTCATTTGTGTATACTACTAGTAGACAATTCTATCCCAATATTTTCCCAATTATATCCATAATCTTCATTCTGGTTTTAAATTTGTACAGCAGAATATCATTTAAGCTATTATTATAAACTAAAAGAACATTACATTTATATGTAAGAAGTTCTAATATCTGTTCTTTAATCATATACCCATTCTTAAACTTTTTATAATTCTTTGTTATTAATACTTATAATAAAACTATAATAAGGTGTTATATTGTATAGTATATTAATATTATAACTAGATTTAAGAATATTATAAGTAAAAGTATAGCTAAAAGAATTATTAGTAATAGAATAAAGTAGATTAATTATAGTAAACTTTAAATATACTTTAAATTAAGGATTAGCTATGTTAACAATTCTAAATAAAAGACTATAACAACTAGCTTTTCTTTATTTATATGAATTAGCTATTAACATCCACTTAAGATATAATTGAGGACCTAATAGCACTTTTAGAACATTAGTATTAACATGTTTAGAACCATTAAGTGGCTGAAATTGAAACGGATTAGAACTGCTTAATCTCTAATCTATAATTTATGTGGACGGGATAGGCTTATTATCTTAAGGGGATTCACAATAATATAATTATAATGTAGCTCAAATCTTTTAAAAAGGACAAACACGATGATCCAAAGGAATGGATGTTATAATAGGTTTGCCAGTTTACCAGCTAGCTAATCTATAAGGCTTAAACCTACTATATGCTTAAAATGGTTGAATAGTAAGTATTGTTTAAAGTAAACTATTAAGAAATAGGTTAATATTAGACTGCGAAGAACCCGCGGTTTACCCGCACCCGGACCACGTGGGTTCAACCCGCGGGGCATGCTGGGTCGGAT
>JAGFML010000124.1:0-68786 GCA_021030945.1 Pyrenula aspistea
GCCAAGACAGGCTTGTCCCAATAAGGCTAGTATTAAGATAAGCCTACTAACGAAAGTTATCCCTGACACCACAGTACGCTTTTCGGATAATGGACGTTGATTTTTAATTTGTGTAACTCTAAGGCCTCGAACTTTCAAGCTTTCCTAACACATCCTATTGAGCCTCTTTGAACTAAAGGCGGGGTTAGGGGGAACACTACTAAATCGCGTATTTGTCTTTAGTCGGGGAGCACGCCACCGCCACGACCTCGCTCTCGACTACCCAGGAAGGCAAGATCCGCAAAGACTTTTTGTTAACCTTAACAAAAAAGAACGCCGCTCCGGCACGCTCCGGGCAAATCAACGTGGAGAAGCTTGCATCCCGCGTACTCTTTTCTAACCTCTATCATAACACCGGCCGAAATCCTTTGAGCGGGCCAAAAGTGCTAAATCCAACATACGTAGACGGAGGAGGCTCCGTATCGAGGCATCGATGTCTGGCATTATCTGATCCAATATCTGGTCTGCATTGCGTCGGCTCCGCCGGCCCCGAGGACTATCATGCTTGCCTACGGGAGCCACTACATGATCCAGGCTCCCATTTTATCGACGAGTACTGCATAAAGGATTGAGACTAGAGGTTGCCAAACGAAGCCACTGACTACAGCAGTCGGGCGATGGAATTGGGGTTTGGGTGTTGGTGGTGGCGGGGACGCGGTAGGGTCGACGATTTACGGATTATGTGAACGTGCAAGGCAGAATAATGGGATTTGGGGCAAGGGGGTTAGACGGGGAGACGTAGGACTGTATTCGGCGGTTCAAAGAGATTGAAGTATCGGAGAAGATGCCGCAATAACATGAAAGTGCATAGGAAGCTCTAGTAGAATACTATAGTCAACCCATCAAGCTGTACAAATGCCTTGCGCTAAACTTAGAATATGTTGTCGCAAACATTGCTAGAAACCCATATCACCAGCAGGCTGCTGTCTAAAAGCAGACAAAGGACTCTCAGACTGTGCCGGAACAAGATCAGTCAAATTGACGCCTTTTTTCGCAGCTTCGACGCTCTTGCGTACCCATCCGGGAAATGGCGCTGGAAGCCCTTTCATGTCAATCTTCTTGATCTGCTTCGTAAAGAATCGCATCAATGCCGGCTTGTCCTCCACTTTCCCAATTCCGGGTCGAGCTAAAGCTTGGAAGGCGGCCATGGTTTGAAAAGCAATCAAGCCTCTCCCAGCTGCTTTGCCAGACTCGTCGAGGAAGTATGGGATGGACTGTGCTACGAGTAGTACGTAGGGGAGAGGATCGATTCTTGAGGGTAGCTCCGGAGGTTCGGAGCCACCAAGATCAAATGATCCGAGTCGAGGGATAGTTGTAGCGTTGAGTAGAAGGTGGTAGATTTCTTGCATCTTGTAAAAAAGTAGGTGGCAACAAGTCCAATAGAGACTGAGGACGTGACCAGTGCGGATATCTGGGAACGAGATCGTGTGTGTGAGGGAGCTATCCTGATATTCCTGGGCGGTAGTCGGGCGTTGATGGAAAAGAGGTTGGCCATTGGTCTTCTGCTCTACTTTTCTGTACCATTCCATAAGGTCTGCATCAATAGCCCAGCAGCGGTCAAGTTGTCCTAAGAGCTGCGGAGTCATATTGTCGATGAGATGAGGCTGTGATTGAAGGCTTTCTCGGTAAGGGTTGAATGCCCCTGTAGCTGTAGGAAGTAGAAGCATGATGTCAAGCAGTTCGTCGCGCAGGTCTTTAGGTCTCGTTTTCCATGGGATCGTGCGCCACTTGTTTGACGCAAGGATGCTAGTCTCGCCTTCGCGAAGACCGAGAACGGACTGCAAATGTTAATTTAATGGCTGCAATAAAATTAGTGAAGCTTACCTCTTGGATCCGTTGGCCTAGGAGTAAATGATACCCTGTGTCGCTCATACAACCTGCAGGTCCACGAATGCCTAAAATGCGCGTTGACCCCTGGATATGGGTCATCCAGGCCGTGAAGCCAGGAGACACTCCTTCGAAGGCTTCATACATCGCAAGCATGCCGCTTGCCGAAAGGATCTCGTCGGTATAAAGTCTCCGTGGATCCATCAGCGCTCGGTGAAGCTCCCGCATCCCAGCACAGTATGCCTGCCAGCCTTGCTGTAAGAGGCGGGGATCATTGAAATCATGACCTAAGCGAGCAGAGCTGACAGACAGAAAAGAAAGCTCAAGGGCAGGTTCGTTCATAGAAAGGACTCTCGGAGTCTCCGTCCACATCCCTGGCGTTTCAACCAGAGGACTATCAATCGGCAGAGAGTCTGGTAGGTAGTGGGACCAGAAAAGGCTGCCGATTTGAGCGTTTGTTGCAATTCGCTGGCAGTTTAGGGGTAGTGAGATGATTGAGGCTGCATGAGTAGCGAATGCCATGTTGGTTTGAACCAATGCTGTGTCATAAGAATCAGGAACGGAAGTAGTAGAAGCAGTGGACCTTTTGCCATCATGGACAAATATTGTTTCTCGTGAGTAGCCTTCACAGAGTAGGCCAGCATTTTTACATTGTCCACAAGCAGGCCGTTTCTGGTCACACTGGGATATCATCAGCACAACGAAGTCAACAGATAGCTCTTGGGCCACTTTACCCCTTTCTTTCGGCGTCTGCATGTATTGCAGCCTTTGGATTTCCCGGGTACGCCAACCATTTTAATAGATGTTGTCGCTGACAGACTTCCGCCAAAGTTCGGGGCCGACCGAAGTCTTGATATATCTTCTCTCCATCAGGCAACAGCGAGGATCCATCTTGATTGAGCCGTAGTTGGGGACCCCAATAGCAGGGCTGAGACCCGAAGACTATCATGACAGGAAGACGCGTATAAGTCTCAAGGCTGAGCTATCTTCAGATAGGGTAAAGTGATTTCCTAAAAGGGCTCCAAGATGCGCCTCGGTGGAGCTAGAGTCTAGATCTCTGGAATAGAAAGGACGTACTATGAGCTTCTTTCAACATGTTCGTCCGGGAGCGATGGGGCCGTGAGGATTGCTAAGCCTTGCGATTTGGAAGATCATTTCTGACAAAATCGGAAGCAGCACGCGAGTTAGAGTTTCTAAGAAGGCCAAAATCCGTTAACGGACGAAAGACCCTGGTACCTTTTAGTTCACGGCCATAAGATGACATCACGCCTAGAAGTTGAGCCGAACACCAACAGGAACCGGAGGATAGGAGATGTCGATCGTGAAGAAGAAATCTACAAAAACAACAGTGGGAAGGGTCTAAGGGGAAAAAGTTATTGACTTACTGCGATACATCCTCTCCAGGCTGACTTTGAGAGCATAGAAGAAAAGCCTGATTCTCTCGGGGCGGGATACCGAGTGAGTGATGTGATTGGTGGAGGCCCGGCATCCCAGGTCCCCCAAATCCCATCACTCCCCAAAGCGGTTAAACGTAAACATGCGGCCAGCGGACGGTGCGGACCAGGAAATTTCGAACTGATAAACTGATCTTTCCGGATATCTCTGCGTCTGCTGGTTTCTTCCTGCACTGTCTCATTATCTTACGATTACTATAGCATCAATATTCGAGATGTCACTGTCAAGTGCAGCATCCTCGAGCCGAAGCCGCATTTCAAAGCCACCAACTGCACAGACGCAGCCTTCCGCCGTTTATGGTTCCACGGCTCCAGCCCCTCGGGACGGTGTCATCCTCCCGCATGAGGACCCAAACATTGCTGCTGCAACGTCGGCCCTAATCTTTCCACATTCACATGAGTTGCTTCGATCAAGTCCTAAAAGGCCCCCAGACGCTGCTTCGCAACGGTCTCGCACGTCGAGGCGTACTAACACTTCCGTATCCTCTACCCGCTCGAGGCGAATACCGAGTGACCGAGAAGTGTCCCAAGTCCTCAGACATGATGGCTTTCAAGCACGACATCGATCCCCTTCGGCAAGTGGCTCTGTCCAAGGACCTAGCTACAGAAGCTCCTCGCGTTCAAGACATTCCGCAAATCAGGCGAGTTTCAGCGATAGGATCACAAGATCTGCTGGATCTCGAACCGACGATCTTTCAGAAAATGTTGGAGAATGGGGCCAGAGAAAGCCAACACCACCACGAGTGACGTTTGCAGTCGAGATCCCCAGTCAATGGAGCGCAAGTACCATTAGCTCATTGGATACAAGCAATAAAGATGGTGCTTCTCGAGCTTCTACAGAGTCTCAGACTCCTCGGAAATCAAAATTCATCGAGGGAAGCATGAACGACAGGTGCCTTGGAATTTCTTCGGCATGGCACAACGGTCAGAACAACGCTACGCTGGATGAAAATGACCGGGCTATGCTGGGTGAAATCACACCTCGGGGTCGAAAATTGAATAACAATAAGCCTCTGCCTGCCGTACCTAGCTCAAAGTCTAGCAAAAGGATCGGCATATTCAAGTTTGGCAGTCACAGCAAGGACAAGTCACAGGACGCCGAAAAAGACATGTCTGCTGAAGAACCACCGTCTCGTAGGAAGGGCCTTCGCGGCAGCAAATCAATCTTCAATTTTAGGCTCTTCAATTCCTCTAAGAACGACGTGACGACCGAAGCCAATACAGATCCGATAACGCCCAAAGCCAAGCCGCTCAAGATCAGTAAGAAGAAACACCCGACCGAACAAGAAAAGGTCTCGAATGTCCTTAACGAGCGCAAGCGCAAGGCTGAAGAAGCCTACGCTGAACAGTTCGGCCACCGCAAGAGCCCCAAAACCCATGTTTTGGACACCGCGTCGAAGACACCACTAGCGCCGACGGCAGCAAATGTCCCTACTCCCGTAACCGCCCTTCGTCTCAAGCCTAAAGACCGAAGCCCATCGCTCACTCGCAAACAAACGCATACTAATCTCAAGACCTCCGACTCTTCTCGCTCCCTCCGTTCTGCCTCTGTGTCGTCACTCCGCAAGCGCCCCTCTCGGAAAGACCTCGAGCAAGAGAACGCTGAGCTCCGCGCTATGCTTGCAAAAGAACGAGAGAAGAACTCATCCCTCTCCATCACCAAGGATCCACTGAAAGACCAAGGTGCGCACAACGGCAAAGTTGGCGCAGCCCTTGCTGGGCTGGAAAACATTCCCCCAGTGCCGCAGCTGCCGGGCAAAGGTGCGTTGGACGTTATGGAAGGCAGGCTGCTGAGGTCGAAGGGAAAGATCTTTGAACTGGACGGTAGTGGAGTTAGGAAGGATAGGAGTGTAAGAGGAAGGAGCTTGGAGATGGGCGAAAAGGAGCCGTGGGAGTGGCCGGACGATGTTTTCTGAACGAGAATGAACGAGTTATGGGATAGTAGGATTGGAATGGGACTACTTATCAGTGAGGAGGGATGTTTTTGAGTCTTCGCTCTTCGCATGCCATCACGCGACACGACCTGACGAGCGACGATTTGAAAAGCGAATACTCGAAGCAAAGCGTTCAAGCGTTGTCACATTTAGTCCAAGACACGAAAAGAAAGCAACCAGATCTTCTTGTGAGGGTAAGGTTGGGCGTTATGCGTTGAAGGCACTGGTATTATTCAACTATTGTATATGTAGCAGAAATTAAATATCTTTTCGACTCTTCGGCGATATTACCGGCACCTAGATCTTCTGTATTTCTTGGCCTGTGGCTGTGAGGAACTTCTCCGAGCTTCATTAAAACGCTTGTCTATCTTAGATTCCTTGATATGGGAGCATCGCTCGACTGGTCCCTCGGCCAGCAGCTATGCGATGGTCCCACGAAAATTCTCCTAGGTCTTGGCCTAATTCCATTGGCCAGAGAAGTAGACGGTCCATTAGCTAGCTATTATCATGCGTCGGGAATAGTTGATCCTCCGAGGAGGGATCGCGCGAAGCAGGCGTCCATTCTGATGATTGCTGTATCTGCCTTCGCTGAGGGGTATAGACTCGGAAGTTCAGATGTTCTCTGCTTCTCCGCTAGAATCGACTTGCGCCTGGCTAGTAATTTCAATCAATGCGCTGTTTTCGTACCCTTGGCCGGTTCTTCCTATCGTTAGGATTAGGGTTCTGGCTAGTCGGAGGCTTGGCGTAAAGAGTGGTTTCACATGAAACCTTTCTTCTGGAAATGTTGCGGGGCTGTGGCTCTGTTCAATGTTTGGACGAGCTGTCTAAGGAGCTTGAGTTGTCGTTGGACCTCTTGCCGGCCCTCGGTCTTATGAATGGCTGGTACGAACCACAAGGATAGCGGCATTACCGATGGTGAAGAATCGTGATACCGTGTTTGCTCTTCATTCTTTCGAGTTATCCATGCCTTTAGCCGAAAGTCGTACCAGTGCCTTTTCGCCCAATCGCTTCTACGAGCTCCCACAACGCTCCTTTCTGCACCACGTCCCAGTAGGCGAATCCTTCTAACAGCGTCCTGACCTCTTCGAACCCATTTCGTTCCATATTCATAGTTTCAAAGGTTTCGATTGCCCTGTCTTCGAACCATTTCAACTCTTCGCTCTTTGTAATCCCACAGATGCAGTGTCCTATGGATAGGATCCAAAATAAGAGATCCTCATGTCCCTCCCACGACTTGAACAGAGGCGCCTGGGGAGTTACGCGGCAGTCCTCGGATTGAAGGAGAGCGAGCTTGAGGCGGAGAGGATGTTGGCGGCCAAGGGAGGTCGGAGCAAGGAATGTGGTGATGAAGGAGAGAAAGATTGTCATGGCGATACGGACGCTTTCGCGTTGATTTGATGAGTGAGGTTTCGAAGCAGCGGCCAATGGTGTGGCGACGCCGAGTGGATCGGACGTCGACGGTTCACTGAGTGGCTTGTAGGAAAGTATCCGATGGAGTAGCGCGTGAGACGTAAGGTGAAGCCAGCGCGTATCCGCTGCAGAGTTATTGGTGCCAGCAGAAGGAAGACACGAATGAGCGAAGACGAGGAATTGGACCAGTGTTCTTGCGATTGTCTCGAGTGTTCCTGATAGGAGAATACGATGTCTGAAGAAATTTTGACCTAAGTTGCGAAGAGAAGGCTCTGATGTGTAGAGGTCCAGCATTTGAGCGCTGGATAAAAGTGGCGGGTACCACGTTGGAGGAGTGATGGGCTCACGGAAAGCCGCCCGCGAAAGACCAACATCGCCTGCAATGCAAATCTCTTGGTAGAGGTTGGTAAATCGTTCGAATCCCCACAAGCGCTCAACGACATGTACAATCATTGAAACATGTGCTCGTGCGGCGTCGTAATCGTTAGCATACAAAGCGAACAGCATTAACATGTGCATGTCCAGGACGACTTGAGGATCCATTTTGGAGCTGTCTGTTTCCTTATCGAGGTACATTCTCAACGACCTGTAGGCTCTCTGCGCAAAAGCCTCCGGGGTGACGTTTAGCTTGTGCGTAGTACTGTTGAATTTTAGTCGTCCAAGACAACCAGCCATCAGCGCAGTGAAGTGCATCTCATCAGCGAGGCAACCACGAACAGAGTCCCTCAAAGTTTGTAGGTGCCGAAAGTTTTTTGGCGACTTAAGAAAGGTAGTCTCTGCTTTGAACACGGCACTGGCCACGAATTTGACGTAATACTCGAGAATGGTTATCGACCGGGCATCGGCTTTTATTTTCGTACTGCTGAATGGGTCCACAGTTGAACCTATGGATGCTTCATGGGATATTTGGGGCTGCTTGGGCTCTTTTACCCGGTCGCGATTCTCTGTCTTGGATGGTTCTTCCTTGGAGGAATTGAGCTTCTGACGGGCTAAGTTGCCCTCATCTTGACTAGACACAGCGGCTGATTTTGTGCTTTGAGGGTGAACAGCACGGTTTACAGCTGTAGCCGATAGCGGTCGGGGGTTACGCCGCCCAGCTTGTGGGTTCTGAGGGGCAGTAGATAGCTCACGTCGTCTGTCATGAGAAATCGTTTCAGACGAACTAGAGGAATCGGAGGGTAACTTCAGCGGTGGGGATTGAGGAGGAGGCGAAACTGAACCCTCCAATTTTGGAGCAGGATTCTGAGACTTGTGGCCGGGTCGCTGAGCTTTTAACGCTTCGATCCTTTGCCTGCGGAGTCTTTCATGCCTGACCTTTTGCACATGTGTGTTGATAACTTTTCGCTGATTCAATCCATGGTTCGATGAGGAGGGAGACGGGGAGTTGTCAACGAAAAGAAGAGCTCCGTTCCGACTAGACATTGTGCCTGGCGGCGCCAATCACATTGGTGAAGACTTCAGTGGCAGTGTCTTGAGTTAAGGCTGTATTCTCCGGCGCATTAGTCCATTAGGAGTAATTGCTTCAGAAGCCTAGGTAAGTCCTCAAGGTTTGCCACAACATTCGCAAAAGCTTCTCAGAGGCGCTCATGTAAAATGGGCCGTATAGCTGAAGAGTTGAATAGTATCAATCAGCCATGTCTTTGGAATCTCCGGTCAATTCGTGCTTCTTGGACAAGGCTTGAAACTTGGAGTGTCCTCTGCATGATATATTGCCCTTTCCGCTAAAGGAAGGCTGGTTACAGACAGGGTATCTTTTGAGACATGGGGCGGCTGGACGTTTACTCACTCTGCTGAAATGTCGTTGACCCAATTGCTGAGATAGGATACGATCATCACCTTCTTATTCGATGCAGAAGTTAATCAGGCGTTCTCCAAGTGACGAAATTTCTCATTTTGAAGAGAAAAGCTGACCTAAGCGCATGGGTGGCCAGACCCGCCCACGGCCGTATGCAGAATCGCTGTCAGATGAGTCTAGAAACAGCTAAAGATTCCGCGCGGCAATTCACAAGCGAGGGGTTTACGATTCACGTGTCTACGAACGCCACGACCCAAATCTTGATCGACAGGCACAGCTGACTCAGATGCACTAGAAGCTGCTGGCTGGGCATTGAAATCCGTTGCACAATGCTCGATGCATTCCGCTCATGTCATTATTTGACGAAATTCATTCATTGTTTGAGAATTAACGTGGTGTGGATATCAGAAGTTTGGAGGGAATAGACAGTGTATCAAAAACGCCCTGCCGGAACGCCCAATATTCATCGATTCCATCGGTTCTGCTTCAATCTGCCCCTATGGTACGTTCCAACGCCAAAAGATTGAGAAGAAATCATTGGAAAACTAAACATCAGACTCGCCTTATTTCTTGTTATCCATGTACATCTTGGCCAACTTGTTGACAATTGGCGCAACCGTCTGATAGTGCTTCTGGCCAGTCTCGACGTAGCGGCCGATGTCTTTAGCACTCAGGTTGAAGCCGCCCTTCTTCTTGCGATCTCGATCTCGGTCGCGGCGGTCGCTATAATCGCGGTCTCTATCTGAGTAGTACCGGTCGCGGTCACGCCCACCATATCTATCGCGATCTCGCCTATCGTAATCATCGGCGCTTCTGCCTTGTCGTCGGTGTCCTCTGTCTGAGGCATAGCTGTCATCATATCCCCTCCGTGGTGGGTGTCTGTCTGATTGATAACCCCTGTCATCAAAACGATCATCGTCGTATCGACGCCGAGGTCTCGGGTCATGATCGTAGTCGTCGTAGTGCCTGCGTCGATCGCGATCTCTGTCGCGCGTGGTGTTGCTGCGGCGGGGAGGATCGTAGTCATCATATTCTCGGGGACGGCGGCGAGGTGCACCTCTGTCGTCGTCATAGTCTCTCCCTTTGTGCCTGGGAGCATAATCCTCTGTATGCCTCCGACTGGGGGCTCTGTACCCAGAGCCGTCATCATCACTGTAGGATGCCGGAGCCTTTCCCTTTTTGTTTTCTTTCATCGCTTCGCCTTCGTCACTCAGGTAGCCGTCTCTCTTGCTGCGGAATTTCTTGTTGGCGTCGGTGTTCTTTTTCTCAAGGTCGTGTATTGCTGAGCTATCGTCTCGCAACTCAGGTTTGGGTTTGCTGCGACCTTTTGGCGGGGGAGCTTTCGATTGTTTGATATTCCGGGGATCAGGGTCAGAGTCGCTGTCCGAAAGAGCTTCTTCTACGTAGCGGCGACTGGCAGGCGGCTTACGACCCTTGGTAGTGTTCGCTCGAGGTCTAATTATTGCTCGTCAGCATCCGGCCCCCAACCTTCTCGTTTGAAACAGACTGTCAGCACTTACGGCGAGTTCTCTTCGTAGTGTGGGCGTCGTGGTTTCCCGCTGTCGAGATAATCGTCGTCTCGACCGTCCCGATCGTCACGGTATTTTCGCCTGTGAGGGTCAGGCGACATGGTTCACGTGAGAGCAGACGTAAGGAAAAAGAGAGGATACGATCAGTAATCTTCCGCTCAGAAGGGGAATGCCTTTGGAAAGAAGGCAATATGAGTGTAGAATAGGGGAGATAGGTTGCAAGAATTAGTAAAGGAAGGTTTTGTGAACACGGTGAGATAAAGTCAACAGAGGAGAGTGGAGGAAACGTGGCGGTGATCTGCGACTGAAGAAAAGGGGGCTTGAGGGGCGTGCGTGACATCAGATTTCAGGGAAGATGACATTCACAGCGTAAACTTGGCCCAGACCGTCCCCGATCGCCGAGTCGCGATTATGATTGCCCGGTCCGGGGCGGTGCCGGGCGGATCAGAGCGCTCGCTCCCACCCGGTTTTGCCCGGCCCTTAGACCTTGTCACCAACCATCTCGCTGTTGAACGGTCTCGGGCACCATCGCATCGAGCATCTCCTCACAGAAAACATGTGATCGAAAGAGTATATACCCTATCTCGTACACCGCAGGAAAGGTTCTCGGCCCTACTCTACTATGACGAAATGATGAAGTATCGTAAACCAGATCATCACGATGAGCCCGAGAAACGAAAAAGGCTAAGAATATGGGACATGACCGCCCTCGATATTAAGATAGAACGGATGGTCTGCTTACAGTGATATTTTCGACACCAAGACTGATAATTCAATGCCCACATCGCTCACTAATTACGTGGCACTAATTCTAAAGCTGGGCCGTCTCCTTCTCCGACAAAACAATCACGGATCCGATATTCAGCAGTGTCATGCCCCTCAATTGGGTGCATCATGAGGTCGAAGCGCCAAAGCAGTTTAGCAATACTCAACGACAACTCCATGAGTGCCAATTGTCGCCCGATGCATCCTGTCTCCCCGGCACTAAAGGGGTTGAACGCTGACGCAGCTCTCACGGATGCGTCCTGTCCTTCATCCTCTAACCAGCGCTCAGGCCGAAAACGAGATGATTCCCGGAAGTATGACTCGTTGCGGTGAAGTGCATAAGCAGAGGTCCCAACGTTCGTACCGGGGAGAAACAAGTGACCGTCGATGGTTAAACCTTCTCTACCTACAATTTCTCGAGGCAGGTGGCCTGGAGTTGGCGGCGTCAATCGCAAGCTTTCGTCGATACAGGCTCGGAGGTACGACAGCGTTGCCAACTTGCCGCCAGGCTCGTATCGGATCTCGTCTTCAGTTTCAAAGGCGTTGCGTACCTCTACTTGGAGCTTGGACAGTTTGTCCACATTTTGTGCTAAGTAGAAGAAGGTTGCAGCGAGGGCTCCGGAAGTCGACTGAGATCCAGCAACAATAAGAAGCACGCTTTCGCAGGCAAGGTCGCCCATGGAGTAGCCCTGCCCAGTTTCAGGGTCTCGACCAGTGAGTAGGTGGTGGAACATGTCAATGCCACCTTTTATCTCCGTGTCGTAAGAACGAGTTGTTTCGACTGTTCGCCGCTGACTGAGTGTTTGAAGGCAGAACGATCTGAATCGGGCGTTGTCACGAAATGATTGACCGCCAAGAAGAGAACCAATACGATTCTGGAACAAGAGATATCGCAGCACATATGTGAAGGGGTGATACCCGAGCTGTGTGCGTTAGAGGGGACGCGTTGGAGGATAGGGCACGGTTTCGCCTAATTGAGCATCCACTCACCGAATACCAGCTCTCCGTCGCCCGAGGAACAAGCCCAATGATAGAGCGGTCTCCAGCGCCGGTGATCATCCCGAATGTCTTGCCAAAGCACAAGTCGCCGAGGACGTCAAAGATCAAATAATTGCACCAATCACTCATACTCACAATCCCGGCATCGTCTTTCGTCCGCTCAATTTCCAGGCAGTCTAGCCATGAGTTGATCAGTCTACAGATTCTTGGCTCGTAGTCTTTCAACGCTCGTTCGGAGAAGGCATGAGAAAGCAAGCGCCGTTTGATTCCATGTCGAGACTTGATTCTGGCCGTGAACGTGCTTTCGAAGCCTCCTGCCGAATCTCGAACCCCTTGATACCAGTCTGACTTCACTATATTTGCTTTGCGCGACCGGTAGATTGAATCGATGGCCGTTGGGGTGTTGAATGATACAGAGTCTGGAGCAAACCGCACTAAGGAGCCTGAGGAGAGTTGTTAGCAAGATCAAGAAACAGCAGTTGAAGTGTCAGATAGGCTGAAGAAGCGGATGTTGACCATGTTGAGCATGTAAACGGCAGAGCCAAACATGTCGGTCCCCCTTCGCTGCATGATACCAATTCTGGGCCGAAGAGATCCTGGCAAGAAACGGTCCGCGATGGCTGGCGAGAGGATGAAAGTAAAGGCGGTATATTGCCAAGGCCAGAACCTTCACGGTAATTTGTTACAATACAGTTACAACCACAGGACCAGCTTGTTTACTCACAAAGGAGACTGCCAATGCGAGTCCTACTATCAACATATGACGTATTTCGACTGAATCTGTCCCTAATCTACCCATCGCCGGAGAGAAGATTTGTCCGAGCTGGAAGAAAGATTTGAGAAGGCTATTCTCGCCGTTTCGAACTACGATACAGCCATTTTCAGTGATCGAAGAAGCAAACTCATGCTCGAACGGATGGATAAGTAGCTGCGGCTTGAATGCTGAGAAACACACAAAAAGAAAATTGGCTACAGTAGACGATCGATCGAGGTATTGCTTTGAAAGCTAATGTTAGCGGCCCAAGTAGGTGGGGTGGGCCAAAGCCCATCCATGAAAAGTCGCCACTTCCTTCACGCATATTAGGTTACTGCAGAATTCAGAAACGGCTCGTTAGTTATACGAAATGCAAGTTCAGCATGGACCACTCTATGATTAGTGTGAAACAGGAACCATTGAATTTACGCACGAATTGAATCATGGTGGATTTTTCAAGCTTTTACGCAGCTGGATCCAGCATTTGAAAACACTTTTGCCTAAAGTCATAACCGCGGTGTTGACGTTACTGGTCTCAATATCCTATGATGCACTTGGACGACACTTCTCAGAGCTTTGCCGGCCTCTTTATTATTTTCTTCTGGGCGAGAAGAGCGCCTACGAACTCACCATCCACACTTTGCTTCTCTGCAAGGCTTTTACCTTGCCAGGATTCTGCGTGCTTCTTCGCAACTCTCACCCATCTCTGGAACTCTGCTGCCACCCACTCAGCTATGTGATCTGCTACCTTCGATAAGTGCTGATCAAAGACCATCGTATGCTCGCCGCCTTCAACAACAACTTGGCGTACCGCTCCGAGCTTCGTCCCACCACTTCCTCCTACACCAGTTCCTGTCAGCTTCGCCCTTCGCTCCCTCGTGTCTGGACGACCAAAGAACGGCGACTTCCCTCCATTGACAAACAAGACCGTCGGTCGGACACTTGGCAACATGTGCCATGCCAACTTCAACTCATGACGATAAAAGCCACCTTCATTCCACGCGTCAGGGTCTGTATCGGGAACTTTTTCACGTTCTTCCAGTGTCATTGCATCAATACCTCCAGCTCCCAAGCCAACGTTCCCGGGATTGAGACGGCTAACCAAAGCTGCAATCTGATGCTTTGGTGAAGTAGCAGTCCATTTAATCTCTCCTCCAATTTCCACTGGGCAAACACCATACTTTCTTAGCCGTTTCAAGACACCTCCATCCCAAGCGTTGGCTAGGAGAACATTGATTAGATATGCCTCAGCATCCTCTCTGTTGGGCCACGTATCCTCTTTTTTCAACGTCTGCAGCATCCACGGGATTGTTATACCTTTCCCATACTCTGGATCTATGCCAGCCTCGACGAACGCCAGAGAATGAAACAACCTTGGATGCCAATTGGACAAGCACACGAGCTGATTGCATCCCATTGAATGGCCAAGGCCAACAATTGGCTGAATCATCTCCTTGCGAAAATGATGGATCACACTCCAGAGGTCGCGGGCGTGGTCTATCCAGGCTGGATCGCACCCTAAGTTCCGCCTATTTGCTATAGCGCTTTGTCCTGTGTTGAACATATCGGCGATCCAGATCGATCTGATGGTCGAGCCAGCGCCTTGAATTCGCCCGAGCAACTCGGCAAACAAAGGCTCATACAGCTCCTTGATGAACCCCGTCCCACCCGCGGCAATGATGGTAATTGCACCCGAGCCGCTGTTTTCTTTTCGCGGGATGCGGTGTCTGCAAGGAACATATTGCTTGACCGCCAATTGCACCCCCTTCTCCTCGTCTAAAATGGCTCGAGGATATTCGCGGAAAGGAATAACTGGAACCGCATGCGAGAAAATGTGGAAAGGGAAGTCATCTTCTAGAGGCTCTTCATGTGCTGAGTCTATCATGATGATTGTACAGCCAAGGTGTTAAGAGTGGAGAGTAATGGTTGCATTATGCGCCATGGCAGAAAAAATACGAGTCTATCCGCACTACTGACGAGAGCCGTCCCAGCTGCTCGGCTTCAAACTCGGTTTCGCCTACAGACATCGTCACATTGACCGAATCTCCACTCCCTAACGTGCGCCATGATGGTTGGGTTGGGAGCTAGCCTTACACCATCACACTGGCTCCCATCGCTGCGACGACTAGGCCAGTTCTTGTCTCACGTGACTTTTCCCGATAAGGCTACTAGCGCCCATGGATAAGCACTTGGGGTAAGCATACCATCGCCGCCACTGACTTCAACATCAGCAGGTACAATCTCCGATTACCTCCTGCATCTTACGGCTGAAGCCTACTGACAAAGCTTTCTAAGAGATGGTTGCAGACCTCCCATTCTAAGGTAATATTCTGACAAATGCCATGTGCTGTCTAACGTGGAGAGCACAGCCGATATCCGTACATTACGGGCATTAATGACAAGGAACCAATAGTAGCTTCGCAATCATGTTCCCAGCTTTGCGGAGCATTTGTAGATTTATCCCGGGAGATTCATTCCCTCATTCGTCACTCGAACGCCCTTCACATTCGTCATGGCTCTATTGGGAGTAGTCGGACCCATCGATGCGAGCCGCCGAAGTCACTGCGGAGTCTGAACTACACAACTTTGGAATGGCGCGACTTTTTCTTTTTCCTCTCTGGCCAAGAGGTAAATATTTCGTAATGTATTATTATAGAGCCTATTGATGTTGGTCCTTGTCTCTCTTTGCGCGTACTACAGCCGCTCCTGTGGACTTCACATTCTTGTCGTTTCCCTCTGCGTAACACAAAGTGTTTCAGTTTTCCACCGCACGGTACTACACTGAGGCTGAGCCGTGATGGAGGCAGAAAGAACAGGGTTTCACACTGAGAGAGAGATCCATCCTACGGAACTTGTCGACGGAGGTGTGAGTGTGCTCCTTCACCTGCTAGGTATCTGCTGGGCTGGAGAAGACTGAAGTGTCCCCTAGCATCTCAACAACGAAGTGAGTATCCGCGAACTTAGAAATGCCATACCAGACTACTGCTTCCGGCCCTCCTTCCTCTGGTCATTCTATTACCTTGCTCGAGATCTCGCATACTCGTCCGTCCTGTTGCTCGCTCTCTACCAGCTGCTCCACACGCCTGCGGTGGTTGAATCGCGACTCAGCTATTACACTGTTGTCAACCTTTATGCATTCTGCCAAGGACTAGTCTGGACAGGACTCTGGGTAATTGCCCATGATTGCGGGCACAGCGGCTTCTCAAATTCGGGAGTTCTCAACGATCTGGTTGGGTTTGTCCTTCACTCAAGCCTTCTTGCGCCTTATTTCTCGTGGAAGTCGACTCACAGAAGGCACCATATCTATGCAAACCACATTGAGAAGGACCTCAACTATGTCCCGCCAGAAAGATTGGAGTACGCTGAGAAGATCGGTCACGCTGTCGAGCTGCTTGACGAGGTGGGCCAGGATGCTCCCCTCGTGCTCTTCCTGCGCATCCTCCTCCAGCAGGTCATTGGCTGGAATTGGTACATTTTGTCAAACATCACCTGCCCACCGTCGGCAGTGATCAAGCAGGGCATGTCAGCTTGGCGACATAGCCACTTTGATCCATGGGGAGCTTTGTACCGCCCGTCAGAGACGTGGGCCATCTTTCTCTCTGACCTTGGTTGTTTGGCAACCATGACGGCTTTGTATCATCTTTATCTCATGTTTGGGTCATTCGAGACACTCTTTTGGGTCTACATTGTCCCCTGGACCTGGGTGAATCACTGGATTGGTGCGTGAGCCTCGTTTCAGCCTTTCCGTGTTATGCCGTAGTTTTCTGCGCAACTGACCGTTCTCGATGGAAACCAGTCATGATCACATACCTGCATCATACCCACCCCTCCGTTCCCAAATATACATCGAAATCGTGGACCTTCCTCCGTGGCGCCACGGCCACGATCGATCGCGACTTCGGCATCATCGGTACGCACTTCTTCCACCACATCTCCTCGGACCATGTTACGCATCACCTATTCTCCCGCATCCCGCATTATTACAGTCCCGTAGCGAGTAGAGCCATTGTGCCGCTATTGGGCAAACACTACCATGGCCGCGGGCGGTTTTGGATCGAGGATTTGAAAACCGCATTCCGAGAGTGTCAATGGGTGGAAGAGGACGCGGCCAAAGACGTAGGATTCGGATTGAGGGAAAAAGGTGGAATAGAGGATCAATGCAACCAGGCGCTATGGTATCGCAGTGGAGTCAGCCCTGCACCGGAATTCAAGATGCGAGAGGCAGAGTGGTTTTCAACGAAGCAGAGACTAGATGAAGCGAGTGAAGCTGAGGCTTTGCCCAAATAAGTTCTGGTCGAGGAGACGGCAGGGCGATTTTAGTCCTGCCTAGATTGTACCCTAAATACGCCGACAAAGGCAATTTTTAGTAATAAATGATTCCCAAAAAAGCTCAGCGACGAAGATCGCTTGAGGATTCCAGCTTCATGATATCCAATGAAATATATAATAAAGGTCGTCGGACTCCTTGGACGAAGATTATCGTCAATGAGACGATAAGACTATTCCTACCTGCGGTTGCTTATATCGAAGGTTTACTGTACACTCATGATGTTCTCTATCAGCCGGAGCACTTTTCCCTCTAATTCGCTTGCTGCCTGCTTGAGCTTTTCCTTTTCCGAAACGGCAGCGTGCCCTGCCATCAGTCCACCGGGGAGTACCATCAGTATCTTGGTCGACTTCCCATCTTCCTGTTCAACAAAACAGACATCGAGAGGAACGTGCATCGCAGCTTCGACATCTTCTTGGATTATGGTCATAGCTAGTAGCGGATTCCCAAAAATAAATCTCTGCAATCCTCTTCCGCCGTGTACAGACGCAGCCGGATCCATCGCGGCCTGAGAAGAAGAGGAGAACGACCCTGGCGACAAGGGGAATTGGCGGACCCAGCGGCCGTGATCAAATTCCATGAACAGGACAAAGTCGGTCGTCGTTCCGGTCTTTTGTATGACCTCAGCAATACCGTCTGGACTGGTCTGCGCGCGTAGACTTCCCAGATTGATTGGTGGTACCAATGCACGGAAGTGATCTATAACGCGGTGGTAGGGAGCATCGACACGGCCGCTGAACCGTTGTACAGTGACAGGCTCGACCACAGCGTTCGGCGGCAACGCTGGCATGGTTCTGCGTTTGTACTGTCTGAACACTTTGCGAATGTGTGACTTGGAAGACAGACATCCACGATTAAGTTTTGGATATAGTGCTTCAAAAGGTAAGAAATTTCTAGGTAAGGGCCCGAGGCTGTTGATCGTCGCCCCGCATTTTTTTCTTCGAGGAGAGTTAGACGTGGGTCTCGTGAGCTTTAAAGGTTCCCAAGGTTTACTTCCAATGTGAAACATAGTCTATGCTGTTACTTTCTCGTTTCTGTTTTCGTCTTTATGATTTTGATCTGTCTGAATCTCACTTTTTATGATGTGAGAGAGGGAGCATTGATGCCAAAGCGTCTGGTAAACCTCTCTACAATAACGGCTTGACTACTTTGCACCTTCTTGGATCTGTATTGCTTGTTACGTTTTCCAATTGAACCTGTTAAATTCCCTTCATCTCCTAAGGCATGAATTTCGATCTTCCACCTGCACTCCAATTCTACATTAATCGCCTGAACGGTTTCATTCAGGGTACCATTCTACCTCTTCAACACTCTCACGATAATGAACGATTCTTCGACTACCGTCGTGAGCATTCTCGAACGGATTGGGATAAAGGCGGCTTACCAAGGCCGGCATGGGAAGACCTCTTAGCTAATGGTCGCCACCTAGCTGATGATGCTGGGTTTTACCGGTTTCCTTTACCCACCGAGTATGGAGGAGCTGGACACGCTGAAACAAATCTCTGGATGTGCGCTATTCGCTACTATCTTGCCTCACATCCTATCTACGGAGGTGGGGTCAGCCTCGCCAACGACCTTCAAAACGAGCACAGCGTAGTCGGGAACTTTCCAGATCTGCTGATGCTCATCCACTTCGGTTCCCCTGCCCAGAAGGCTGAACTCATCCCTCGTCGTCTTAAGGGTACCTTCAGAATGACGTTTGGCCTGACGGAGCCTGACCATGGTAGCGATGCAACTCATATGTCAACTACTGCAACACCCTGCCCCTCCTCGCCGTCCACTTATATCCTCAATGGAACAAAGAAATGGCAAACTGGTGCTCACACCGCCACCCATTTCCTCATCTTTGCCCGCACTGCCAACTTCTCCCGCCCCGGCTCCTCCCACGGCATTACCGCCTTCCTCCTCCCCCGCTCCACTCCTGGCCTCAAAGTCGACTCCTACCAGTGGACTCTCAACATGCCGACCGACCACGCTACCATCACTTTGATCAACGTCTCTGCACCAGCCTCCACCATCCTTGGCACTCTTCACTCCGGCCTTAGCATCGCGCAAACCTTCGTCCACGAAAACCGGCTCCGACAAGCTTCCAGCAGCTGCGGCGCGGCAGCATACTGTCTCCACCACACCCTCTCCCACGCCAAATCCCGCACAACGTTCGGCAAGCCCCTCTCCATCAACCAAGCCATCCAATTCCCCCTCGTCGAGCTCGCCACCCAGATCGAAATGCTCCGCCTCCTCATCCTCCGCACCGCCGTCCGTATGGACGCCATCGCCAACGAGTGTTCCTCCCGCACCCCTCCCGCAGTCCCCTGGGTCGAGATTGAGAAGCGCCTCGGCGGCGAGATCGCCATGTGCAACTACTACGCGAACAGGCTGGCGTGCCAGGCGGCAGACCGCGCGATCCAGATCCACGGCGGGATGGGGTACAGCAGGCAGCTCCCGTTCGAGCACATATGGCGGCATTTCCGGCGCTACAGGATCACCGAGGGGAGTGAGGAGATCCAGATGAGGAAGGTGGCAGGCTATTTGTTTGGGATGCTGGGTGGGCAGAGGTCAGATGTCGAAGTTGAAGGAGGAAGTGGGAAGAGTAAGTTGTGAAGAATAACATGCGACCTGGCTTGAAGAAGAAACGCGGCTTCGTTCAGGGCGCAGTGTTCAATTCGCAGAATTAGTCCCTACAGAAACTCGCATGTTCCGCCGCGTCCTTACTTGCGTCTTCATAGTGACTGGATCGTGTCTGGTGTTTCAACGATTCATTCAGAGACATCCCACTTGATCAGTGATTTCAGTGACAAGTCAATATAGCCCCCAGCCTAACGCGCCGGGCCCGGGCTCCTCCGAAGCTACCGATACTATTAGATTAGCACTGCCTCAAGCTCCTCAGTGTTTAGAAGCCGTTTGTGAACGCCACCCAATTCACTTAGCGCCAGATTGTAAAGCGAAGAAAATAGCTATGACCACGTCTCATCATATCCAAATATATAAAAGAGGAGATCTTTACGCCATCTGAATAGGCTGAGAAGCATATCGTTCTGCGAGGTACTGATAACCTCGTGCAATCATGAGGGAAAGATCTGGGACGACGTTCTTAAGAGAAAGAGTAAGGATGACGACAAGTAGCGGAATCTGTAGAGCATTAGCAAGGGCAATGATATCTTGACGTTGGCAATATACCCAGAAGAAATGCAATGTACTGTCATTCCGGAGCGGCTTCACTCCGTGCCGTTCATTTAGAGGTCCAGCCTCTTTTCTCGCCAAGCTGCCCATATCGGACGATTGACTTCTGATTGGCTTCGACTGAATGCTTGAGCTTGCTTCAAAATGTTGATCTAGCGCAGCATCTGCGATTGCGCGCAATGCAGACTCTTTCTTCAGACTGATATCCTGCTCGTTCTCGTGATTAGGATAAAGTTCTTCGTAAGCAGGGGGCGCTGCAGAGGATGGCGGTGATCCGGTCCAGCTTTCCCACCAACTCTCTTTGCTACCTTGAGATGTAGGCGGCCGTGAGGGCCCTCTTTGCGGGAAGAGCGAACTGACTCGCCTGACCATTGGATGAGTCTGATAGTCGGGTAGTGTCGGAAGCTGTGGGAGATTTGGGAGTGTAGGTAGATTGGGCAGGAATCGGTGGGCACTTTGCTGATATTGGTGAATTTGCGCCGCCAGCTGATCTCTCCATGCTATCATGTAGGCGGCTGGCGCGACGAGCGCCGAAACATCATCCACACTATCATGAGCTGCAATTAGCCTAGGATCAGATAAGTCGTTCCCACTAGCTCGTCTTGACTGTGTCCTAGAAGATGTAATTCGTCGAAATTCGTGAAGACTTGGTCTTCGAGACGGCTTTTGGGACACGTTCATTGACGCAGTTGGCGCGATAACGCTGCCCGAGATTCTTTCGCTATCCGAGACGTCGGAGACATCCTGAGAATCATCGCTTATAGTCTGAGAATCTGCTAGCGAAGACAGAGAAGTCAGGCTCGCATTACGGCTCTGCAGCCGCATCGGCGTTCCTCCGGCACTCCGGGTGCGATAATGATGTGGAGGCAGAATACTTGCCTCACGGGCTTGCTGTGTCGTTGCCATATCAGCTGGTAAATAGTTACGGAGGCTTCTAATTCTGTTGTCCGCACCAGCCAAGCGTAGTCGATGCACGATATGATGATGTCCGTTCAATGCGGCAAGATGCATTGGTGTGTTGCCATTCTTGTCCAACGCATTCAAATTCGCTCCACGAGTCACTAAACCTATGACAAGTCTTGTCAAGCCAAGACTAGATGCCAGATGAAGAAGTGTTTGACCAGTTGCAGAGCAGTATTCAAGAGTTGGCTGATGTTTGGTAGCGGCATCCAAGACGTCAAGACAACGAAGCATGTTAGTCTCAAGCTCTATCATCTCCATAGACCTGCCAGCACTAGTTTGGAGATGCGATCCACCAGAATATGCATTAGACATCATCCACCCAGGAGCGGACGGTCCTCCAAGGAGCTGGTGGGCAGCATTTAGGGGGTCCGTGGTTGGCTGAGACAGTGTCGGTCCGAGGGTGCTTAGAGCAAGCTTTAGCATTTCATGCTCTCTGTCGTCGATATAGTTGAAAATAAGGGCTTTCTGCTGAGACTGACGTGGGCGCTGAAAATACATTGGGTGTTCGTGTTTGAAAACCACGGCAACAGCGCCAGCCTGGATGGCAGGAGGTGTAAGGCAAGTTAAGCACTTGTCTCCCCAGAATGTCGTAGTGGTAGCCTGTGTGTCTCCAAATATTACTTCAAGGCCCTGGTAGAACCCATTCCCCAAAAGTGAAACTTCGGTACCTCCGTTTACCGAGCCTTCTGCCGGAATCAATTTGTGGATCTGTGGCCGCTGACCTTGGTTAAAAGTTTGGCTAGACATAGCATTGTTGACAGCTGCGTCTGCCGGATTGAAGCTGTGACGGTTCAGGTTGGGGCTGCCTGGACGACTTGGCTGGCGAGAGCTTGGTGCGGACATCATGGGTTGACGAGGCAAGTTCTCCATACTGAACGAGCGATTGGCTGCAGTCATAAATCCAAAATCTGAGTTGCTATTTGGCGTGGGAGGGCTTGTGGTGGTCTGGTTACCGCGTGATGCTAGAATTCCGTAACTTGGATCAGGTCCATACAGAGGGCCATGAGGAGTATACGGAGAGGTCACAGTGGAATTCACCATTGAATTCGACGTAGGGGCAGGTTGCGAGGTTTCGAGGCGTGTCATTGTTAGATTTGACGGGATCTTCCCAGAACTACTGTGTTTGCGTCTTTTCGTGTTTGGTCCAGGAGTCCCAGTGGGAGATGGAGCTCTTGACAGATTCTTAGGTGTTAAGGTTCCAGATGTTGCAACGGACACTGGATTCGGCACTGCGAAAGCGTTGGTGGTAGCCGACATCGGAAATTGGGGGTTGAAATCGCTCTGAAGTCCTGATAGATCCGTCGTGGATAAGGATGTTCGAAACGGTCGGGGCCCCATAGTAGTCCCGTTCGGGCCATCGAAAGTCGCTGCGGGAAACACTCCAGATCCTGGAAAATGAGATCCTGGAGGCATAGTCGATGCTTGCGTTGTGAATTGAGGTGGCATATTGCTCGTCTTGTGGTCGTCTGTTATCATGATAGAGTCAGTATTCCCCTGAGCGACAAAGTTGTTCTTGTGATCCTTGATGGTGAAGATGACCATGAAGCCCATTTTCTCATGCTGATGTCGACAATAGCATGCAATTCGCATGGGCAGGTCCACTTGCATCGAACCTGGAGCTAAGCTCGGAGAAGGACCGGCCGCTATTCCAACAGCATTTGGATCGTCCTGCTCAATAGATGGATCATGCCAGTCTTTAATCTGATGCGTGTTAAAAACTATCACACGCTTCTCTTCATCCCTCTGGAATATCTCTTCCTCCTCCGGCTTCCTCAGTTTCTTACGAGAATTCCTTTTGCGTTCACGGGCAATGCATCCGCTGCATATCTTGACTTCTGCGCCGTTCAGAGGATTTTCTTCCTCGTTTCTGAGGGACTGTGAATCATTTGAGGACGCAGGACTCGGGTTGGTAAATGGGCTCGGATTTTCCCCCCTGGCTCGAGCAAGTGCTTTCTGATGCTTCACAGGGTCTTGCATAGCGCTTGTACATACGAGCGAGGTGTGTAATTCATAGGTATCAAGTGAGCTATCGGCTTCCGACTTCGCAAAGAATTTGGGCTTCGCGATAGTGTGCGATGGGAGGCGTAGCTTCTTGATACCTGGTGGTAATGGGGAAAGAATCAACGTTATTGGTATTTGCGTTTCGACTCGAGATTTGTACGACTTGTGCTTCAAAACCATCTCTGGTAGTGCTGTGTCAGCCAAGCTCGAATGCGATAGCGGAGACGTGATTGCTTTTCCAAATAACGGGGTATTGCCATCGCCAGCATCAAATGTAAATTGGCTACTCGGGAACTGTACATTAGAGGCGAAGGTGCCATGACTTGGAGAATTCCGGCTGGTCATTCCCATCTCGTTGAAGGTTTCCTCGAGTCCGGAGGACGGGGAAGGTTTCGAGAGCGTAGCTTGGCCATTGTGCATAGTCATGTTGAGGGGCGACGACTCGCGAGATCCTCCAAGGTAGAACCTGGTCTGATGGGTCTTATTAGCTAAGATTTCTTTGAAAATCCATGTGCAAGCTGGGGCAGCAGCCTCAGTCAATGGCAAATGTTCTAAGATATTGCGAGGAATAAAACTATCTTGTACTTACGTCGCCTTTGTTAGCGCCCGGACCAAAGCCACTCGAAGTATTTGCGGGGGGGTTGAAATCAAACGCCGAAGCCATTTGCTGACTGCTGGCTTGCAGGTCCGGATTGAGCGGATAGGTCTGATCTAAACCTGTCATGCCGGTTTCACCTAGTAAATCGTCCCCGGATGACAGAGCAACACCTGCAATGCCACTGGACCAATTGGTTCGTTGTTTGTTCATCAGAGCCTCTGTATTATTGGAGTCGATTGAGTCGTTCCTCGAGACATCTGGATACTTTTTCGAGTCTGGAGACGAACCAGAACTGGAGGAGCTGGCGGACCCGGAGCGGTATGGCTGCTGGAATTGTGGGCTTGAGAAAGTTGGCTCTAGTTTGACGGCGGATTCTGACGGTCTCTCGACCTTGTTCGATCCCAGAGAATCGGTGTTCGTACTGTCAATTACAGGCACGGTTGGTGATGCGGTGGTGAATTCGTCAAAAATTTGGGCATCAAAGGCATTCGGATCGTCCCCGTATCCACCATTCAAGAGATACAGATCTTGGTCTGTGTCCATCCCTCTCTTCCTTATGTCTGCTACTCCGAAACGACTGACGTGTCGGCCTTTTGCCAAAGTCTCCCAGATATCTTGAACCAAGCTCTTTACTAGTCCATGGGTTCCGTAGGGCGCCGTAGAAGTGGGACTGAGCAGACCAGTTCTAATTCGACTTCGTTCGGAGATTCACGACTCTGAGAATGGTGGGAATAATGGGATCAAATCGATCCGAGCAAAAGAGAATGGGTAGGAGATTCGGTCTTGCGAGTGCAGTGATTCGTATATTTTTAGCTCGCGTTCAGAGATGGTGGTCGAGTAATGAACATAGCCCTCTCTCCACCAAAATGAGTGTCCGCACAATTCGACGAGGGCGGGTAAATGATATGGGAGAGTGGCAGAGACAGCCGTGAGGTCAATACGCGCAAGTCCGCAGATGTCCAGGATAGTGGAGGTAGGGTGTCGAGGAGGGCTTTTTTGGTGTGGAGTCGATCGCCGAGTCAACAGCTATCGGCTGCTATACTAACGGGGGAAGGGCAATGACCTCTGAACGCTCCAAAGTCAGGCTTACCACCAGTCCAAAGAGCGAGGGAGAAATGCCGTCCACTCCCAGCAGCCTCCAATCGCTTCCAGACGGTCCGATTACGCACTCTCACTAAACACTGCTACTAAGCGTCTTCTCTCTACCCCGGACTCGACCCCTCCACATCTGACCACTGATGGCCCGAGGCTATAGTGGATCATAAAGGCTTTCGGTCGCACGGTCTTTCTCCATATCAAAACCCCCGGATTTTTCACAGTCCAGGCCGAGGAATGAGCAGTGTCTCTGGTCCGGTATTAACAATTTTGAATCCTCTCCGTTGCGCGTCTAGGACATGTCTGCAGAGCGTGACTACCTATGCTCCCACGCCCGGTCCTCTCCCCTGCCTAAGCATTGCGCCTCCTATATCGGAGGTCGCTGGGTTAGGTATGCGGTCCCTTGCGCAAGCCAGCCCGTTCGAGCTGTTTGCCAACCAGCCGGGACTTGGTGCGTATTGCCACAGGAACCACGTCCAGGATTCGCCCACAGCATGTGAAATTATCGACAGTGACTAAGATGGAGCGATGAAAAATCTGAGCTGGTGCAAGTCGGCGTTTGAAAGCTTTTCCTAGGTAGGCTATTCGGCATAAACACGGCATTCTAAAATCTCGAGATTATCACCTTCGTGTGGGCGAAGAGACATCACCAAGCTTCAACCCTTTTTCGCCCTCTCGTAGCGTTTAAGTGATTTTGCACAACATAGTTCTGAGGATCACCGATGGTATTCTCACGAAAATCCTGCACATTGGAAGCGAGAGGTCCATGACGCCGAGAATTTTGAATGTAACTAATGAAGCCATGACTTGCAAGCTCGAACCGAGCCAATATCCGATCCCTATGCTTGTGCTACCTTTCTCACCTACGCGTTCTCAAGATGCTCGAGAAGACAGGGCTATAAACCTTGCATGAAATTTGTGACGAGGGATAAGAGGCCTCATGCGCTGAACTCTGACAATGCATATTTAAGACAGAGAGTCTTCATTCTCTAAGTAGTCTTGCGATCGGGTTTTTGCATTCATGATGGTCTTTCTTCGTGCTGTTGAAAGAAATGTGCCTAGATACACTCAACAAAGTCCACGGTATATCTTTGCAATGACCCCCATAACGCCGTAATACTGTTTGACTTGCAAAGGCTCAAGATCAATCTGCCTTCTGCCCGAATCGAGATCCATTTCGTGAGCTCTGATATACAGTGACCAGTCGCGGGTCCACAGCTTCCATGCAATATAACACGCCAGCACAATCACGGCCGCCAGATATTGCTGGAAGAACTCTTGGGCGTCTAGGTCCGGGAACAAAGCCACGTAAAAGGTGGCCATGAGGCAAATGATGTTCAGCAACAGGCCGACATATGCACCAGGAATGCCCAGTGGTGATCTCCACGGGATTTCATCCAGACTCTTGCCTTGTGCCTTCCAGCCGTACCTCCATCGTATATAAGCCGCATTGATACTTCCCCAAGCGAAGAAATATGCTAGACCTGATAGAGACAGGAGCCAAGTGAAGAAGTCGTCACCGACACTAGCCTCATTGATGAAGGCCAAAAGACCAAAGCATAGCTGCAGGATGACGGCCGGTACTGGTCTGCCTTTCTTATCGATATAGGTGAAGAAGCTCGGGGCCATTCCCCGCTCCGCGAGAGCCTGAAGTGTCCGTGAAGATGCGTAGGTGCAAGAGTTGGCGACGGATAGCACAGATATTGTAATGACCGTGTTGAAGATAGATGGAAGTGCCTTGACCCCGGCCATTTGAATTGCGAGTACGAATGGAGAAGCCTCGGTGTTTGCACCGCTTGACCCAAGGAGGCGGTCATCATCGGATGGGAGAATCAGTCCGACCATTAAGAGATTGAGGACGTAGAAGAGAGTGATTCGCCAGAAAACCTCGATTTTTCGTTAGTCATAAAACTTTGAGATCAATGCAAGATCTCACTTGTTTAGAAGCTCTAGGAATTGTCTTTCGTGGGTCGGAAGCCTCGGCGGCAGCCAAACCGACAAGCTCTGTTCCGCCAAAAGCAAAAGCAGCAGTGACGAAGACAGAGCAGAAGCCCCTGAATCCATTGCGGAATGCGCCAGGATCATGCCAGTATCGCCCTCCAATATAGCCACGGTCATCTGTTGGAACACCTCCACAGTCCACGATGATACCGAAAATGATAAAGCCAACACAGGCGCAGACTTTGATCATTGAGAGTACGAATTCGACCTCGCCGTAGCCACGGACGCCGAAAATCTGGATGACGCATAACGCGAATAGGAACACTGTGATCCACACTCCAATGTTTATGTCGTCACCTAGAGAAGGTTAGCGGTCAATCCAATTCAAGAAGTTCGTTGAGAACCTACGCCAATACCGAATAGTTATACCGGCAGCAGTAATTTCGAAGGGTAAAATCGTAAGCCAGCTAATCGCATAGTTCCAGCCCATAGCAAAGCCCCTGCGAGGATTGCTGCGTCAATAAAGGGCACCTACTTTCTCCCAGGGAACACTTACCAGGATCGGTCGAGGAAGCGGGCAGAATAAGTGAAGAAGGCGCCGTTGACAGGATAGACGACAGCCATCTCTCCAAGTGCTTGAACTGTGCAGAGAAGCATGATGCCAATGATGATGAAACCGATAACGAGACTGGCAGGACCACCGGTTCGAAGAGCGCTGCCAGAGCCGACAAACAGACCCGCGCCAATCGATCCGCCTACGGATAGTCAGTCGAGAATTGCCAGACTCAAAGAGGCGTCAGGCGTAATTCCTACCGATGGCAATCATCTGCATATGGCGACTTTTGAGCTTTCTCGCAAGCTGCGGCTTGCCCTCGACGCCACTTGGATCCATGACCATTCCATTCTCTGTGTCGCTGGCAAGAGAATGGCGCTTGTCGCGTGACATCCTCGGGTTGGCATATTGCATCTTGCCCGAGACAGGCTCGTCGGTTTCAAGATGCTTTTCCGGGTCGGCCATTGTGACGGTCTTGGATACAATGAGGTCAGGGACAGTCCGAAACAGCCACAAGCTTCTAAGCAGCCGACAGCTAGGTCGACGTCTGCTAAGGAGACGCGACAATGATAATCAACCGCAAGTGACCGGAGGGTAAAGGCCAGGAAACGGGCTAGGGCGAGCTCGAAGATGCCGGTGAAATCTCACGAGTGGGATAGTGAACATCTTGTATCCGATCTGACGGGGGTCAGCGAGCGACAGCTCCGTCCAGGATCTGCCATAGTGGACGGGGTCACCTACGTCTAAGAGCGGCTGGAGATGGATTTCAAACTGGCCGGTAACAATCCAATTGGGTGTAGAGATAAGAACTGGCTGACTAGCACCGGAAGAAGCAACGTTCTGGAAGCAGGACATGGAGGGGAGGCGAGAGACGCGGTTGGAACCCTGCTCCCCCAGCTTCCAGGTGCCTATCTAAGAGGCATTTTCTGCTCCACCCTGTTCGTCGATCCCTGTACTGCGACGCCGGACGGGCGAACCATCCCAGCGACACGGAGGCCGTTTTCAGGCAAGCCGCCCGCACCTGGAAGCAGGTTGATTTAACCTTTTCCTCCAGCAAGCCGACGACATTCCCACGAGCCTCAGGTTCGAGACGGATGGAGGAGTAATGCGAGATCCTCCTGCAGCGGCTGGCTACCGAACGTTGACAGGGTTGCCACGGGTACCATGGGTTGGTGGTTGGATGGCGATTGTCATTCTTTGCCCTGCCTAAATTCGGAGGTGTCGCCTTCATCAATCGCTGCTGATAAGCACAGCTCCAAATTACCATGAAAAGGCCGTCAACGCTTAATGTCATAACTGAGTGGCCGATAGAGACAAGTGGAGTGGGCTTACCGGGCCTCGTAAGCTCGTACCGTGTGGCCAAGTGTTTGACATCGGTCTTCCCAAGCGCACGGCGCGTCCGATAGCGCCAAAGATGGACTCTGGTTTATTAATCGCGGTCTCTGAAGAACCTTCTGAAAGAGGATCGTCGGACTATTAGATCACCCGATATTTACTTGCTTGGTGCTCCATACTGTGATTTCTCCCAGAGAATCGAGGCGAACCTCAAGGAGGGGGATGATGGAATAGGCCGTGCTGCCCCATATGGCTCCTCTTAAGGGATCTCGTGGGACCCGACCAAACACACCCCACTGGAAAGGCCTCTGTCTGACTTAGCACCATCCAGCACTGGTCGAGCGTCACTGACTTTTAGTCCTCTCTTCCGTGCTTCTGGGTCTCGTCTTTGGTGAGCGCCGCTTTGTTGCCCAGGGTAACGCAGATGTTTACCAGCACCATGAACACATCGTCCCAGGATCAAGCCCTAAGGCAATACATATGCATCAGACCGCCCGGGCAACGAAACCTCTAGGCAGACTACCTATATACTGGTGTTTCCGCCTTTAAAGTGCCTTCTCATAACCTCCTCCTGCTTACTCTACTCTCAATCTCAATGGCAGACATGCACAAGCTGCAATGAACTCTTTGAACCTGCACGCAATCCTCGATAAAGGAAGAGGAATCCTTTACTGGAGTATCCTCTACCTTTTCTGGCTCTTGCTCTCTCTGCAA
Organism: Pyrenula aspistea; assembly: GCA_021030945.1. Taxonomy (NCBI): domain Eukaryota; kingdom Fungi; phylum Ascomycota; class Eurotiomycetes; order Pyrenulales; family Pyrenulaceae; genus Pyrenula; species Pyrenula aspistea. Next base: position 29,214 of record JAGFML010000124.1, read on the forward strand.
TAACAAGGAGTCCTTCATTGGATCCTCCTTGTAAAGCCTACCGGCGCGCCTACTCCCTAACACTGTTCCATCCATAGCCAATTCGGGACAGACATGGACCTCTCCTATCACAAACCCCTCTCATACATCTCCCTCAAATCTCTCCCTGCCTCGACCACCGAGCCCATCCTCCGCCAGATACGCGACGTTGAAGACCTCAACTCCCAGGCACCCTCGATCAGCACCATAGATCTCAACACTTCACCCAAAATTATCCTCTGTGCCATCGACCGCGCTTCACCCCCTGCGCTTATCGGCTATCTCGTCTACGGGCTCGTCACGCCCCACGGCAATAACAAAAGCCGCTCGAAGCAATCTCGCTTTCTGGATCTTCAGTGGATCTACATACATCCAGACTTCCGCAACCGCCTCGCCGGTCGCGTATTACTCAGCAAGCTCCATCCAATCGCAGAGAAAGAGCGGTGCAGCGTGATCAAGGCATGGTTTCCGGCAGAAATAGAAGACAAGGAAGGAGGAGGGGACGGAGGGCGGGCGAGGAGGTGGATGATGCGACATGGATACGACGAGATGGTGGTCGATAGGGAGTATTACAAAGAAGCGGAGGGAGCGATGGTATTTCATGGTGTGAACATGTTTGACTAAGAGTTAAGGTTTGCGGAAATGCGTTGGGGTGGAGGAAAGTAATAACATTCATGAAATGGGTCTAGGTGAAGATTGCATGGTAGGACAACCAGTACCCTGGCGGATGGAACTCTGTAGTTCACCTTTTCCTTAAGATCGGTAAAGTGGCTACCCAGACAGCTGTCACGAACCGGCTTTGTATCGGATCGGCCATATCAATAAAGTTGATTTTGTGACGGGCCCCAATCATCAAGGCGTGTCAATCGTACACTTTCTACCAATGCCGGAGGCTGAATGAGAAGCACCGAACCTGAACCGCAAATCCCTGACTACGTCGTGATCCAGGAACGTGCAAGATCTTTTCCAAGAGGGTGATAATTCTTATGTATAAGTCTAGCTAAAGTAGTCTTATGGACTCCTAGGCATCTTATCTGATGCCACAACCTTTCCCAGTCAAGTGCTGCCATCATAACGATTAGGGCGGGCTCTCCTCCGTGGTGAGGGCATCCTCTCCGCCATGCCCATTCAAGCAAACATCCTCGCCGGTTTCATCTTGAGCCACGGCTTCTGCCTCGATATTGCCATTGCTGAGCAAATTGTTTCTTGCTCCAGTAATAGCCAGACGGTCAGCAGCGACGTTTCCCGGATCTTCGTTGTGTCCCTTCACCCATTCGAACAAGGTCTTCTTTCCTGCTCGGTCCCGAGATTCAATTAGCTCTCGTACCTCTTGTACAAGCTCCTTATTCTCCACTGGCTTTTTGGCTGCAGTGATCCAACCATTCTGTTCCCAGCTACGATACCAATTGGTGACGCAGTCTATTGCATATCGGCTGTCCGTGAATATGGTCACATCACGATGTCGCGGCGCAATCTCCAGGGCGCGTAAGATGGCCGTCAACTCTGCACGCTGATTTGTTTGGCGGGAGCCTTTTAAAGCCTCTGACACATTGCTACGGACTAGTCAGAGATATTCAAAGATATGTGACGTTGAGCATGACTTACTCAGGATTATCGGGGCCAAAGTAGACGCCGACCCCAGCCCTTGATCCCACTTTTCCATTAGACAGGCTCGAGCCATCGGTGTAGATATTTAGCATGCCTGCCGTTGGTTTCGAAGGAACCACCTTCTTCTGCTTTTTTTCTAGCGGCGTCTTGTATCGTAGGTTTTGCTCATCGTCAAGCACGACATTTGGATCAAAACCATCAACCGCGCCTTCAGGAAGAAATCCTTCGCCAGCTTCGTAGGCATTGCCGTCAGCGTCAGTTGGTTTGTCTGCGGTCATACCAGGAGCCGATATTCTTTGGCGCTTCGCGGCTTGGTCTGCCGTGGCATCAGTGCCATTGGTAGTATTTCCGCGATTCAGCTCGATGAATCGTTCTGCCTCTGTCTTGGTCGTAAACTTCTTATACCTTGGTCCCTTCCAGCCCACAATCTGAGCTTGGGCAGAAGGCCAATCCTCATATACGCCTGGGTTTCTCCCTATTGCAACGCCATAATAGGCCTTTGGTTTCCCAGCTGCGCGCTCATCCTTGGCAACGACCTCGCCATTGGCAAATGCTTGGGCTTGTGCGAGTTGTGGGAATGCCTGGACTAGAGGAGGTCAGCTGGCCAGGAGCCTGCATGCTGGAACCGACCTACACATTGCATTTTTGTACCCTTTAACCTGCGCTAGACATTCGTCCCATGTGCTGTACACTCCTGGCGTTCTTCCCCTTTGAACGCCGTAAAATTTCATCTCAGCAGGCCGCTTGCGTTTTGTGCCACTCGGCGAAGGAGGGGAAATTGGAGACTGCGGAGAAGCTGCGGAGGATCCGATTGATGGTGTTGCTTTGGTTTTCACGGCGTTGGCCATTGCGAGTATCTTGTCAATCAAACCCCAGCTACCAAAAGGGCGTCGAAGCTGGAAGGGATAGCTTTGTAGGTTGGTCGCTCGGAATTGGAATCTGCTCAGGCGGTGTCAGGGTTGGTTGCAGGAAGTGACTAAGAACGGAACAAAGAGATGAGAACCACCTTCAAGCGATGCTGTAGAGGAAAGAAGTTACCGTTGTTTAAAAGTCCAGAGAGTGTGAGCAGCCACGTTCAATATCCTAAACCCAAGTCGAGCCCTGTGTGTTTATGTGCTCCGCCTTAACGGTTTCTTAGCGCCGTTATATACGGATGGTGCAACTGCAGAACGTTGCTCACAATTCGAGGAAACTTGAAGACGTGAGCAACCAGGCGGTAACGACGTGGTAGAAAAGATCTCTAGGCGGGCCAAAGGGTGGGCGGTAGCTTCGGCATTATTGGGCTGGAAATCAATGAAGGGGAGGGGGGGTTCCGAAGGAGGGGGAAAAGTAGGGCCCGCCGGGATAGGGGAGGGGTGGACGGATCGCACGCGTCCATGAAAAGTCGCGTGGACAAACCCTTCGCTCTCTCCAGCACTTCTGCCCTTTTCGAAGAATATGTTCTAGGTGGAGAATTACAAACGACTATGACTTGATTGGCGAGCGTCAATACCTCGAAGCGTTGCTGGACTCTCCTTGGGTATGCATTATTCTAATAATTCTTACGGCAGTCCGATTATCATTCGTCTAAATTGTTAGACTTTATTTCACCCTGATCTGCTCCAGTGATATCAATCTCTGACATGTCTTGACCTTCTGCTCCTGCCATTCCAGTATCCCCACTTGAGTCAGGCCTTATAGACTCGATTGGACTCTGCACTGCAGAGTCAGACTCGCCTGGAAAGTGAATTTGACGTCGAGGCTCATCCGTTGGACTTTGGCTGCCCGTGGGTGATCTGATGGTCGAACCACCGATGTGAAAGACAGTCCGTTGAGGAGGATCTATGACTGCTCGGCGTCTTCTAACAAGACCATGCTCCCGAGCAGGTACCGGTTCGACGGCCTCTCGAAGACTGAAGGGTTGACGCTGTTGATTCTCAAGGCTCTGACTAAAAGCTGATGAGACTGTCCGCGGGAGACGATAACCGACTTTTCCAATAGGCACCGAAAGGCCGTGTACAACGATACTGCAAATGGCCAGGAACCAGATGACGATCATCATGGTGTTTTGAAGTCTCCGAGCGTCTTCTCGTTCTTCCCCATGATAAACAGTCTGTTGAAGGAAATCAATGCTGATGTACAAATAGAATATGGAGCTCACGCCTATTGGACCTAGGAATGAAGACATACGTCAGTGTTTTTCGTTTTAGTAGTTTCTACCGAGACCCTCTCACCGAAGTAACCAACAAACGCAGCTTGTTGTAGTTGCTCGATTTGTGGGATAATTTTGTGGACTGCGAGGATGAAAGGAATCCGTCGCAAGAGGAGGATAAGGACACCCAGAAAGATCAATCTGTAGATTGGAATCACATCATTCGTGCGGAAAGAGCTCCATGGGCATACTGCTCCGTACCACATGAAGATAGACAAGTTGAGGAGCATGTCGATTGTCGGCTGCAGCGAGTCGTCGAGAGTCTCCAACCTGAACCAATCATCCCAGGTGAACACGTTACCGGCAATGAAGCATGCTAGTACATCGTCTGAACCGATCATCCCAACCGTCCCTACGATAAATAGAGCAAGGGTAATTGCAAACACGAGGAAGCTTTCTCGATCAATCCATTTTCGTTCTTCTGCGAAGTGAAGGAGTTCTTTCGCAATCCAGCCAACAGTGATGCCGTAGGCCACGCTCAAGATAATCGTATAGGCTAGGGTGTCTCCGAACCAGTAAGCCATTGCCTTGGAGGCTCCGCCAGGTTGACCGAGACCTCCGTTTTCAACGTATTTCAGGAGATAGAGAGCAAGAAAGAGAAAAGGATATCCTAGGCCGTCGTTTGCACCTGACTCAGCGATGATAATCTTTTGCAGGTCCTTCGGCACGTTTTTGTCCGCAAATTTTCCTTTTACGATACTATTCGAAAGGACAGGGTCTGTCGGCGTCACGCAAGCACCGCACGCGAGCGCGTGAAGGAAAGGCAACTTGGGAACCATACCCCAGATGAGGAGACTGCTTGAAATCCACATGGCAACCATACCTGGACCCAGCAGTAGTGAGAGTGGTTTTGCTTGCTTCCATAGGTAGCGGCTGGGTAGTTGTACGCCAGCCAACACCAGTTGGACACCAAGCACGAGCCGCGAGAAGTAAAGAGTAATATACACAAGATTCTCTTCGTTGTTGCGAGCAAACTCCAGAGGCCTGATAAAGTTTGTGGCGTGAGGAGAGAAGAGAACTCCCGCGAGTAGAGATATTACTGCTTGGGTTAGAATTTGTTACGACTGCAGACAGCATGACGAACGGGCTTCTGAGAGATAAAACTTCTCTTTGAAAAGGTAACTGACTAGACCGAATAATGTGATGAAACCCCCAAGGACCGCACAGGTTACGTTGAAGTTGGACACCAGCAATGTCGGCATTTTAGCAGATAGAGAGTATTACCTCGGCGACGATGCGTAGAGATTCTATCAGGGAAGACACATCGATTTCTGGCTAATGTTATCGTATCATCAACGACAGGAGATGACAGCCTTGTTGGAACCGCATTGATGGGTCTCAACAGTTCCGAAAAGGCGCGACAGCCTAAAATCAAGAATTTAATGTCACAGACTAGATTACACTTTCTGTTTCGCGATGTCACGAGGATTGAAAAATCTCAAAATTCTAGCGGCAAGTCAGGAAAGTTTCTAGCACCTCGAGTGGTTATCATCAGGGGGAGGCAATTGATAGCGGGAGGGTCAATGCGCAATTGTTACACAACGATCTCCATCTGCCATTGGCGAGGGCGCACAGAAGCACACTAGTTCATGGATGCCTTTTCTCGAATGTCCTTTTCAGGTAGAATTGACTACAATTGCCCAAAGTACACACGTCTGATGGCTTCCAGTCTGTACAGAAGTGTTTGCTACCTATCTGGTATTTTTCTAAAAGCCTCCTTCGCGACCAAACACGGTCTTGGTATAGGATTTGCAGGTGGAACAGACACCTCTTTTCCTTATCTGACGATCCTCTGACTCGAGATTGCACGTCACGATGCAGAACTCTTGCCAAACCCTCCGCTCGAGATCAATGCCTCCAAACTGCCTCTTGTTCTTCGCGCTCGAACCCCACATCCTCTGCCAACGACCAGATGCGTCGCGTGACGGCGCGTCTTTATCGAAGATCGTCAGAGGGTCGAGTTTCGGGTTGTGGTGGTGTACAAAAATCGGCCAGGGGCGGGAGCTCTTCGATCCTTGAAGCCGGAGCTGATCGACGACTGGGTTATGTTGAGCCATCGCAACGCCTCGGAACAGATTGTTCTTAAGATGCCCAATCTCTTGCACAGGTTCGCGAACGGAAAAGACCGGTAGCCCCAGCACAGACGCAGCAGCGACATACGTTTCTTTGTCGCCTTGTCCCGGCCCACATTGACTGAGAAGAGGCCAGTAGTGAGTAGGTCCATAGAAGTTGTAGTATGCCGCGAGCAGGAGGGTGAGTGCATGCCGTCTTTTCGAGATGATCAGCTGTCCTGACTCGGTGCTAGCACGTTTCATCGAAGCTGGAGCTTCTTGCGCGGAGATTTTGTAGAAGAGAGGCGATGCAGTGATCGTCCAGAAATCGGGCCAGGTCACCAGGCCGTTAGAAAGAAATGGTTCGTCAGCGAAAAGGTATGCAGGGTCGCGGATCGCAAGATTATCAGCGTCGAGAAACAGAACATCTTGAAAGGAGGAGAACAGAATGGCGAAGACCTTTAGTTGAATGGTACTGACTCCAGCTTTTCCCAGATCGTCGTCAACAACGTTAGAGAATAGCAAGCAGTGAGCGCCAAGCGGTGGCAGTTGCATTTGACAAACTGGGCCAGTGAAGTCGTCCAGATATTCAACAAATACTTCTACATCAAGAGGACATCCGGTCCTGCGCAGCATTCGAAGGGAAATCAAGAGAATTGTGAGGTACCGTCCGCCAGCTGTTGTTACTATCCCATGTGTGCCAGATATATACGCTAGCGCTGGCGCTCTCTTGCCGGTGATATCTTCGATGAATTTTGTATGCGCATTCTTCATCTTCATCTCCTCCGTCTGGGATAAATGTATGAGGTCAGGTAGGCGAGTCTCTGGATGGTCTGCGAACTTGGTTTCGTTTGCAGGGGAAGATGTCGTTAATCGCGGGACTTGTGGGGCACTTTCCTTGAAAAAACGATGCAGTTGTCGCCAGAGACGGTCATTCGATGGTGTAGGCGTCACAGAGGTAGTGTTGACTTGAGCACCAGCGGTCCCTAAGGCAATAGATTTTATCTTGGACAGTGACGTTCCGCTCAATGATTGGCACAAGTGAATAGAAGAGAGGGCGAAGATGATGCCAAAGGCCAGAGCGGCTAATTTCAGCCAGACAGTGATTCTCACGTAGGATTTCCGAGTTTTCACTGCCATTGTGGACAAATCAAGGGGCCAATCAAGAGGTGATTGTATCATGGGACGTTTTCAGTGGCGAACGGAAGACTAGATGCTGCAGTGGAGAATTGAATACCGTGAGAAAAGTGCTGCTAAAAGGCGAGCTCTTGGACAAGCCATGGCGATGGGTCGGCGATATTTGAAAAGATTTTCGCCGTCTCTTTTGGCGGCGAGAGGAGTGGCAGTTGCTTCAAGGGCGCCTTCACGTATGGGAAGCTGGCGGCCGCCGGAGCACTTTCTCTCTGCCAACGTACAATCACCTCTCCGCCAGTGTGTACGCCTTAGCTAGCATACCAAACCCGCCCAAGGCTGATGAGATGCCACGAATGCCCTCTGCGGCCTTACCTGAAGCATTCGATGAGTAGAAGAGCCTTTAGCTTCCTCAATCGCGAAGTCTCAAGGTTAGAACCAGCAGCGAAATGTACGCCGCCAGACTCAACGCGGTCAGCACCACGACCACGTTTCCACTCGTTCGAAACCTCTTCCTCCCTAATCCGTCGTCGCCAACCTCGGTGAAGAACTGCTTATTGCCCTGCTTCCGTCGATATGCACCTACTGCCAGCACGCCGGCACCGTAGGCTGCAAAGAGCGCTCCAATCGAGTAGAACTCGGCGGTGAAAATCTTCAACACAACTAGGGCGAAAGAGAATTGTGAAAGCGATGTCCGTACGTATGCGCCTTCGAAGGTTCGTTGGGCTGCTCGTACCTCAACGAGCTCATCGTTGGTGAGGACAACAGATCGAGCGCGGTGCATGCGCAAGGTGTAATGGTCGGCAGCATGGCGGGGCTAGGTTAAACGTCAGCTGGTGTATCTGGGATACATGGGGTAGCTCACTTCAAACATTGCGGTGATGCCTTTGTTAATTGATAGACACCTCACTTCTGTTACAGGGTGCTATGATAATGACATCGGGTGATGTGCTAAGCCAGACAGTGCCGCGAGCGCCACGCGCCCTCTACACACGATTGGCTGAGGCATGCTACAACCTGCTGTGTAACCATCTATTCAATTTACTTTTGCTGGTACTTCAAATTCGAGGAGCCTAACATCCAGCATGGCTAACGTCTCCTTACCAACGCCTCTCATCTCCAATACTGGAGCAATCTCTTCCTAGTAGATCTAAGCATATCCGACCAGAGCTCGTGCTTGCAGACCCAACCCGCTTTCTTTGATCTTCTCTGTCATATTCCTCTTTGGAGATCACTATCGTCAGCCTGGTATACATGTGTGTATGCAATCTGATGTTTCCCTGCTGAAGACAGTCGGTTTCCCCAGGTAGCCAATAATCTTGTTTAAACTCATGCAATTGGTATGATAGCACAACCGCACTAGAAACCGCAGCAAGCTGCCACGCTGCTCTCCGGCGGTTTCGGCAGATTGATTCCGCGAGATTGTAGGCGGGGCAATGAAAATTGGAAAATCTCATAGGCAGTGGACGGTGACACCTGAACTTCACAAGTTTCGAAAGGACCTCACAATGGACTTGCTCGTCCTCTTATCTAGACCTCAACTTCATCGTTTGCCTTAGTCAGCGCTCTGTCGTGGCGTTCTCCACCATGATTGATGCTGCTGAAGGTGAGGTCAATACTTCCAGCACAACGCTTCCTCACTCACAAGTTCTAGTTACTTCCCATACTTCGAAGGAGTCGGCGTGGGTGATTCTATACGGCAATGTGTACGATGTGACGGACTTCCTTCCACACCACCCAGGCGGGAGCGCTATCATTCTCAAGCTCGCTGGCAAGGACGCTACTCAGGAATACGACCCTATACACCCACCTGGCACCCTTGAAGATAACTTGTCCCCAAAGGCCAAGCTAGGACCGATCGATCCGGAAACGCTCCCGAAGCCTATCGCGGAAGCACCTCAGAATGCACCGAAGGAGGATCAGCCACCGCCTGTACAGGCTCTCCTGAATCTTGACGAGATTGAAGAAGTAGCGATCAAAACCATCCCGAAAAGGGCGGCTGCATACTACTTCTCTGCTGCCGACGATCTACACTCTAAGCGTTTCAACAACGCAGTGTTAGTTTCAGGGACAATTGCTTTGTGAACGAAAAATTAATATATCCCTTCCAATATAGGTTTCGGAGTATCCTGCTTAGACCTCGCGTCTTCATCGACTGCAAAGATTGCGATATTTCCACCACATTCCTTGGCTATAGGCTACAAATGCCGGTCTTTGTTTCGCCAGCTGCTATGGCTCGACTGGCACACCCCGACGGAGAATGGGGTATTGCCCAAGCTTGTAAAAAGTTTGGAACTCTGCAAATGATTTCCAATAATGCCTCGATGACTCCTGAGCAGATTGTCAAAGACGCAGGACCAGACCAGATATTTGGCTGGCAATTATATGTACAGACTGAAAGAAAGAAGTCCGAAGATATGCTAGCACGTATTAACAGGCTTGACGCTATCAAATTCGTTTGCCTCACCCTTGATGCACCAGTGCCTGGAAAACGCGAAGATGATGAACGCTCGAAGAATATTGGTGCAACACTGCCTATTACCTCCCTCGTCAAGGACGCTGGAGGACAAGAGATCGCAGGGGGAAGCTCGATCGCCGAATCACTGTTCCAAGGCACAAGCCCATCTCTGACCTGGGAAAATACTCTCCCCTGGCTTACCACACACACTAAGAAACCCATTATCCTAAAAGGTCTCCAAACGCACGAAGACGCTTATCTCGCTTCCCAACATGCACCTCAAGTCCGAGGTATCGTACTTTCGAACCACGGCGGCCGAGCAGCCGACACTGCCCCTCCATCGGTCCACACTCTTTTGGAGATTCGCAAGTATTGCCCGGAAGTCTTCCAGAAAGTCGACGTTGTTGTTGATGGTGGCTTCAAGCGCGGCACTGACGTAGTCAAAGCACTCGCCATGGGCGCAAAAGCCGTGGGGATTGGACGACCGCCGCTATTTGGGCTCGCCGCAGGAGGGATCGAGGGCGTGGAAAGGGTATTGCAGATATTGCGAGACGAGACGGCTACGGCGATGAGATTGCTGGGGGTTGGGAAGGTTGCGGATTTGGGCATGCATCATGTCAATGTAGCGGCGGTCCAAAGGGATCTATATGACGGACCCTGGGCGCCTGGAGTGGATCCTCCTCAGAGCCGGCTATGGAGGAAGGCTAGGCTGTAGGTGGTGATAAGTGAAATTCTGAAAAGGAGATGCAGTTAATGCTTGCGCTAATGATACATGCGCAGAGATTGTGTATGCACTGGCCTTGTTTCCATGCACTGCTAATCATACAGAGAACGCCAGGAAATGCCTGAACCCTCCCGCTTGCCATGCTTTCAGAATCTTCTAAGTGCGATAATGAACGATATTAATACATTAACTTCAACCGTGACAGAACTTGCACCTGTGAAGGAGTCGCGGCTCCGAAGCATTTCAGCTGCAATGATGAGCATCGCGAAATATGGACGGCTAGAGTGAGCATTTTACAGGGCCCTAGGTTGAATTAAATCAATAGTTCTTGGACTATCAATGCCGATTTGAATCGAAAGCCCATCTTGCCCTTAACGTGAAGAATTATGATTACATCATTGGTGGAATGTCGTATGTGGGAGATGCAAGCTGTGGTGCCGCCATCGGTACGTGGCATTATCTTAGGCCATTGGATTCGTTGCTCGTCTCAATTCGAAGTCTTCATCTTGGTAGAACCAATCCTTCAGTTCATCGTAGCGGTAAGCCACAAAATCAACGCCGTATGGCTTGGGCTCCAGCATATAGAGAACGTTCAAAGGGACATCGAGATCAGCCACATCGTCGCGCTTCAGGCCCTTGAAATAAGCGAGTATGACCCTAGTAATGGCTTTATGACTGCATATCAAGACGTGGTCCGTTGTTCTTTCGACCTCAATGATGACCTTCTGTATTCTGTTGATGACATCGAGATAGCCTTCCCCACCGGGTCCCGGATAACGATAGTGGAGCTTGTCGCGTTTCCGTAGCTCGTACTGCTCAGGTTTCTTCGCTTTGATCTCTTCGTAGGTCATACCTTCCATGTTTCCTGCGTTGAGTTCGTCGAGCATCCGCATCTCCTTCTTGTCGTAGTGTTCATCATCGAAGGAGGCGGCTGTCTCGACGCTGCGGTTCAACATGCTTGTCCAGACACAGAAGTTGCGATTTGAGTTCTGTTGGAGACTGTACTCGGGATTTGGAGGTGTGAATCTCCCTGAACGAGGAGGGAGACTGGCCTTCTCTTGTCGCTCGGCTTGCTTCTGCTCCCAAATCTGCCTTTCATATCCGATAAAGCGCGCGAGGCATTTTGCATAACGTCGACCTCTTGTGGTTAGGCTGCTGTCTCCACCGAGCTGGCCAGTTACATTGTCCTCGCTCTCACCATGTCGGGTGACCCAGATTTGGCGCGGGGCAAGGTTGAAGTTCATAAGGTAAAAGACAGCTTGAACAGAGAGGAAGCCACGTACTTTGTGCGTGATAAGCTTCCGTCCGACATCGATCATCTGCACATAAGCCATATGATTTCGTTCTTCGTAATCGCCTAGTGGTATATACTGTTTTTGGTAAAGGGCGACCCTCTTCTTGAAGTCATCAAGAGCGGTGACGGGGTCTATGCAGCGGTAGTCCGGGCCGGAGAGCTTCAGAAGCATGTTGCTTTCAAGTAGCTGCTCATCCATGCACTGTGATTCCAGGAAGAGAACCCCAAGCTGGTCACCGGCGACCTGACGAATATGATCGAGCACCATCTTCCTCCGCTCTAGCGTCGAGTTTGTTGCATCGAAAATGCCAACAGAACCACCTTTGTTCATGAGATAATCTAGAAGATCGTCGAGCGTATCTGAAGCGACCTGTTCCCGCAGTTGGAAAGCCTTTGTGTTGGAAGGGTCGAAGAATGATGCACTCTGGTCCATGGCCTCTGTGGCCGGAAATACAGGAGGCTCCTCTTCCCTTTGTCGATGAGCGTCTGTCTCAGGCTCGCCATTCAGTAAGATATGCGCTGCGAGTGCAGGAACTGGGAGCATATCGTGTTGATCTGAAATCCCCGGACCCGAACCCATCGCCAGACTCTGCCTTCTTACGCCAGAATCCCCTTGTCGATTGCCATTTGGGGACTGTAAGATCTGGCCCCCGCTTGCTGCCACGCGCCGTCTTTTGCCAACGTTGAAGATCTCTGTAGGATGCTGTAACCAATTCAAGTATCTCGCCAGCTTGCCCGTGATATAGCTCTTTCCTCTTGCTGGTAGTCCAACCATAACAATAACGAGCTTTGACCCTATATCTCTTTGACTGATTCGCCCATCTGGAGATACAATGGACTTTGTAAGACCAGGGATATCAAGTGTGGTAGCGCGAGCTTTGTTTGGAGTTGCGGTGCCGGAGACGGAGCGAGCGGGTCTACTCAGAGTCAGCTTTCGTCATCTGTGTGGGGCTTTTGTCGTACATATGAGGACTATTGGGAGCAGTGGAAGCAGGTGTGTCTGTCTTGGCGAGGCCATTTGTATCTCGAGGGGTTAGGGGGCGATAAGGGATTGACCTTGTCTGTCCGTTGGATAGCTGCCTGCCCGCTGGAGCTTGGGGAGGGGGCATGAGAGAGCCGTCGTCTTGAGGTATGTCCTGTTCCAATGCAGAGGTGTTATCGGAGTCAGGAGAATTATGGCCACTAGAAAATTGGCTCATGATGGCTGATCTTGCAATATCCGAATGTTGGGTTTGCTGGCTGTGACGACGCGTTGGGGCATCGTTTTCGATATGAGACCGTCGCGCGGCCTCTAACGACGGCATACAAGACTCTGAACAGTGGAAGCGGTGAAGAAAACTGGGTGAACCGGCCAAGTGGTGGGTTTACACAAGATGACACCCAAGTGATGCTCAACAGAAGCTCGAGCGCGGGCGACACTGCGGGGAGGAGGCTGGATGCGTCTACCTACGCAGTCGCAGTGGACGGAAACCAACGTAGGCAACGAGCGTTGCTCTGCGATGACTTTGAGGTCGATGGCCACATGTTCTTGGAGAAGAGGACACTGTCAGTATTATTGCGTTGGGAGGCGAGCCGTGCGCGTTCTTCATCCATATCGGAGCTTAGCCTCTCAAGTCCGAAAGCATGTGGCGCCGCGCTCCGAAAATGGCGCTTCTGCTCGAGGATCAAAACCGTCGCCATCCAATGATCTTCAAGTCTTCAACCCATGCATTGCACGACAAAGACCGGAAACAAAAGAATCTCGTACGCGTACAGTCTGTTGATCCCCGAGTGTCGCTTACCATCACACGTTCGCAGCCTAGCTTCGTTACCCTAGTCCTTCCGCCTCCTATTCCAGAACTACCGTACGAACTCGAATCAGCACCCTGTTAAGCTCACCATCATAATTTTCTCGAGTTCGGAACTGACGTTTCGAATACGGCAGCCCGTCGTTAGCTATAAGAAGATTACATGCCCTGTCTAACGTCCAGGTCAAATTGTGATGCGATAATGCCCTCCATTTGTGGTTTTCTTGAGACCACGCTTTTGCTAGAAAGCACAAACGTCCATGATCTTCGGCCTGGTTCTAAAGCATTTGCGATATGGCTGGAAAGCTGACAAGCAGCATCCTAAGTATTTCTTTCTCCGTTTCAGAATCTTCTTGAGCCGTCTTTGTGGAAATTCCAGTCTCGAACCCGAAAGTACCATCAGAAGCGGCATTCGAAATGACAGATAGCACATTGAGCATGTCAAATTCCGAAGAGGAAAAGAAAGAGTTGACAGGTTGAACATTTGCGACAGCAGTGATGTCAGATGCAAAACTGCTTTGTGAGTAAGACATTTTCTTCTGGCGTTCAATCTATTGCAAATACGACATCTTTGTATTTAGATTGATGCTGTTGCGTTGAATGCCTGTAACGACCCATGACTCCCTTTATTCGAAAGACGATTCTGAAATTGGACGCAACTCGATGTTCTGGTCCTGCGGGGCGCCACTAAATTGTAGGAATACTCTATGTTACGGGAGACTTTCCTCCATTTCCCCCGTGGAGTTCGCGGTTCGCCGTGTTACGCTAAAGTTATGCTCTTAATGATGTACATATTGAGGACGGAATTTTTAGCAGCTTGGTCGGATCACAACATCGAGTATTTTGACGTCAACGCTCTCAAATACTATGGATAGTTCCGTGCGCCATTGGCCGTGCAACGAGATCTTTATGTGGCAGCGAGAGAGTGCAGTGCTTGACCGGAGTCTGGCGGAGATGACAGATGGGTATTTGAACTATGTACAAGGGCCCTAGATATCTATTACTGGATGAAATTTGCTAAAACGAAGCCACATCGGGCATTTTCCAGGATAAAAATGCATCTCATCACAAAACATTCAATCAACATAAGCCTAGAGAGGCTGTGTCAAGTCTCAATACTCCTCCGCCTTGAGTGTAGTTCCCAGTTGAGTATTGCCCTATACCGCCGTTAAAGCCAACGTAAACGCTACCCCTCTTCTTGTCTTGAACCGAAGGGCCAAACTCCAGGCATGTTGGTCCTAAAACAGCGGTCGAGTTCGGACCTCCAGCAATGATTTCAGTGTTATGGCTTCCTGCTCTGACGAGGTTGACCCAGTTGTTGGGATTGTCGCCAATGTAGGCATTCCCGTTGTTATCGAAGGTCCAATCATCACCTCCTTTCTTCTCAGGGTTTGTAGCAATTGTAACTCCTGGGCCGGTTTGCTTGCCATCCTTGTTGATTGGGATTTTGTTGAAAGTTCCAGCTCCCGTGTTGGTGAAGTAAAGGGCGCCATTGCGGAGTTTAATGCCGTTGATACCATTCTTGACTGTGGAATTTGTCACGGGCTTCATGAGAGGATCGTCGGCGACAATAACGGATTCTCCGGTGTAAACATTGACGCGGTAGACGACGCCGTTTTTGTCATCAGCTGCAAGAATGAGACCACGGCCGCGATCCAGAGTTGTCAAGCCATTGATTTTAGCAGTTGCGAAGGTAGTCACTGTGCTCACGGATCTCGGCTTTCCAAAGAAATCAAATGTGCTCATGTCGACATGGTGAATAGCCCAAGAGCCAATGTTGGTGGTTCCCGCAAGAAGGTTGAGAATGCCAGAGGCGACGTAGAATTGGTCAGGCTCGACTTCAGTTATGCCGTAGAGACCAGTTGCATTAGAGATGGTGGTGACATGCTGAGCTTTGCCTGACGAAGTGTCAAGTTGATACATGTCGGGGCTGGTAAGAATGTTGACCAGTAGCTTCCCGTTTCGTCGAAAGTCGATACCCTCGACCCATGTTCCCGGTGTGAACTGATGAACAGTGGTAATTGGGAGGCCGCCGCTGGAGGTTTTCGAAGCGACCGAAAGATCAAGGGGAGTGGCAAACGCGCCAAGTGTGAGTAAAAGGGTTGAAATTAACAGGGAGAAATACATTGGGAAGAACCGCAAACACGATATTCATACACGGCGAGCTCTGCCGTGCTATATCAGAATATCGGCATCCTTGAGCACGGGCGGCCAAGGAGGAGAGCTCTCATTTTGTACGTCCAAGACTTCCTTTGAGGATCATCGCCATCGCTATGGCGATCCACTCCGTTCCCGTAATCTGACGCCTTTCTAAACGTTTAGAAAGATCTGCCACGTGAAGCCAATAGTAGTAACATAGCCACGGTGGAGAACGTAACCCTCCGGATAATACTTGCTGTCAATTGGCGAATGAGACGACGAGGCTGTGGCGGATCCTGGGGTCTTTTCTACGTTTTCTGGCCAAATGCCGAAATGCAAATTGAGCCCGCCCCCTTTAGCATGAATTTCCTTGATGATGAGGATGAAAGTGCCGTGCTGGTCTCGAGCCGACTTGTCAATGGCTGGAGCTCGTTACTGGAGGAGGCCTAGTGACATGCTCACCAAAAGCTTGGTAAGGGTCGGCGCCCCACAGTGTTCCCGTCTCTCGCAAACGCGGTCTGCCGCCCCGGCGTCGGGTACTCGTCAGAGACCACAGGCTCTAACCTTGTAGCGCTTAGGGATGCCCGTGGAGATACCTGCTCTGGTTCAGCGCGCCAGGCCCTTCATGCCGCGTTGGTTGCCTGTCAGCGCGGTAAAAGCTCTAATGGAAGACTAGCATTCTGCGTCCTTAGCGAGCTCTTTTGAGAAACATCGCTCTGGCCTTCGGTGGTTGAGATAGTGGAGCTTCGGCCTTGATAGCCCAGGGTTACACAGATACAAGCACTGAAGTTCTTGGGTGGAGAGCATGGCGCCGTGGCTGGCGGGAAGGGCTTCTAGGTGTCCTGCGAAGCCTGCGATAGTAATATCGGGTGGGAATCGGGGCTTCTCGCCGCCATCCGAGATAATGTGGCCCAAAAGGACTTTCGCTTCGAGCCGACCGAACGCTCTTCGTACTCTGGCCAAGAACTTTTTGATACGGTTTCAATAAATTGCTCAGTATGGTTGGTATCGTCGCACTATAACTTCGATGAGACGTTTTTAATCTATCCAATGCGTCTTATCAGCCGTCATGTCATCTTAACTTACACTATGCAGCTTGTTGCGATGACGGTTCGTTACGCTGAACGTAACCTAGACTAGACGCTATTTATGCCGATTGGAGCGGGAAGAGCTTGTGCAGAAATGTGAAAAGCCGAACTTGGTAGTCGCGCCCGAAGTGAGGATCACGTTTCGTGGCTAGTATATGAACAACTGGCTTTTGGGATGATCAGCAGAACGGTCTAATGTATGCTCTCCCTTCTCTGTGCAAACCGCTGTTCACAGAGCGGTGCCTGATAGAAGGAGGACAGGGAATTGCACGGAGACATCATATGAACACCGCACGTCTCTTTTAACAGCGTAGGCGGCTCTCAGGAGCCCAAAACTGACTTACTAGATGGGTTAGCAAGACTCGCAATTAAGCCATACAAACGGTCAATCAATATCGCCAATCTAAGTGTACAATTTGTGAGATTCCGCCTCTCCCATTCTACATGTGGAGCTCTTGTAACAGCAGTGCATGTTACCAACTGCGGCAGTCTCCCTCGTCGCGAAATGCTCTGCTGAGTCTAGAGGATGTCTTCTATTGGTCCTTAGCCACTTGCAGCTAAGAATTACTTCCCGAATTGACAGAAAACAGAGACAATCTGAAGACTTGAGCAACATCACCGCAGCGGGTTTCAATGGTGAAGAGAGTCAGTGCAGAAGCTGCAAAGGAGGATTGGCCGCGAGCTGCTTATGCATTACTGGTCGATTTGACTTCTCTTGTTGACAGAAGATGCTTCAACATGTTAGCTGCAATGAAAACTTGAGTAGCTCAAATTAAGAGCAGCGAAGTGCGCGATGGCCATTCTTTGAATTGTATGAGAAGGTTTCTGGTGCGTAGCAATCGTAAAACTGATGCCTCTGGAAACTCTTGGTTCCACGCATGCAGGTGGAAGATGAAGGCAGGTTTGGTCACGCAGCTGGAACAACAACTGGAAGAGTTCTGCGTCGTCTAGGATATCGACAGAAACAGCCGGTTGCTCGGAAAAGCTGGGGAACGCTGACGAAGCTATATCATACTAAGGGACTGATCAAGCATCGGAACTTGGTGTGCACCGTTAGACTGGGGAATTTAGTGCGTTCACAAAGAACATTAGATTCTTTGACTTGGGATCAACGTAACCAAGTGTGGCGTCTGGTACACTGCGACTCTTTCTTTCAGTGATTGCGATATGCACAGATGGCGATCATTCGTGCAAACAGCTGGCTAGTATCGCAAGCTCCTTTGGTGTAGGTCTAACGTCGATGAGAAGATGTGGAAGGTGCAGTAGACCCTTCTCACCTCTGCAGACGGATGTATGAATGCGATGCCGCTGTCTAGGACTGAAAAGAGTACCATTCGAATGGGTCGTTTAAGATAGCGTCCGTATTCTTCTCCCCTCTGTACAAACGGCTGCTTAATATCGAGGACCAGTAACTTCTGTAGCTATACCGAGATTCAAATGTCGCCACAAATCAAAAGGAAACCGGGAAACTGCTCCCAGAGTGGTAGTAATCTTGCAAATGAGCATTAGCAGCTGAATCCGTTATACGATGAGTTAAGATTTTTTGACTTTGCTAAGCACACAAATAGCTTCTGACTACCATCAAGTAGATTTAAACGAGTTGAAAAAGCCATACCAAGCACCCACTTTCAGCCACAGCCATCTGCAGTTGGACATGTGAGCCTCCGAGATTCGCTGAAGTTCAGGGTGAAGCTTCGGAAATACCCGGTGGCAAACGAAGTAATATTTCTGGATACTCGGCTATTGGTGCTGCATGAACAATGACTTCGATAAGGAGAAGTGTCGATAAGAAACTTGAAAATACGTATCGACTAAACAATTTAAAAAGAGCTCGAATTGGAAGTTAAATGTGGAAGGCAATTCCTTGGTTGTAAAGCCAGCACCATACCCTTAAAAGTATCTCAGAGCGAGATGTACAGTTTGCGACGAGTTCGTAATTACTGGCTATGGTCGGCCGATCGGCGTTCCTACGTATGCCTGAATCCCCATCGTCCATGATAGAAGATCGGCTCGCTTATCTGACATAAGGCATCCCCTGAAGCCATGAGGAAGTTGCCGCTTAGGGGCGACGTGTTCACACCGAGGCGTTAGACTATATGACAAGATCCACAAACTCGAACCAACTGCATATGTATTGCATACACAGGGATATAAAGATATTGGAGACCACGGAGGGTACGAGCTACGTATAAAATTCCCAAGTGATTTGGGCGACCGCACTTGGTGTGGGTAGTGGCAATGTGAGATATCGAAAGCGTGCAACATGAACGCAGCAATCCGCGGCCCAGATACGTCCTTCTATGATGGATTCCAAACTTTGAGCTTCTCTTTAAGGTTGCGGAAAGAGCCAAGTAACAGATGATTAACGAAAAAGAGCAATAGGCAAGGTGGCGTCTGGGAAAGGAATACAGTGGCGTCTGTCGTCCCAAAGTAGTTTTGCATGTACTTGGCGCCAAAGGGGCGAACGTGCGAGACGTGAGCTTGCAGCTTTATTAGCGGGCTGACCGTGAGATCCGTTTTCCCCGGTTGAAGAGCTTTATGCCATAATTTGGCTGTCCTTCACCCCCGGAATATGGATGCGTCATCAATGCTAGTCCGAGGGGTGTGACAAGGATCCATCGCATAGCTCCTCGCTTGCAGATGAAATTTGGCCCCTTGGATTTAGCCAACCCGTCCCCAATTATCCGAAGAGATCGATTTAGGAATTCATTTCAAGAGAATTCTTTCGCCGGTACACTTCTCCAAGATATGATGTTTGACAATCGAATGTAGGTAATTGAGAATGAAGTTAAAATTTGTCCACTATATCCATTAATAATACGTTCCTCAAACCGATTCCTAAAAGTCGTTTCTAC
This sequence comes from Pyrenula aspistea, assembly GCA_021030945.1. Lineage (NCBI taxonomy): Eukaryota > Fungi > Ascomycota > Eurotiomycetes > Pyrenulales > Pyrenulaceae > Pyrenula > Pyrenula aspistea. Next base: position 48,558 of record JAGFML010000124.1, read on the forward strand.
CCCTCCTAGAAAATATGTCGTGATAAATCGAGCAAGCACTAGCCAAAAGTCTCCTTTTCTGTGGAGATACCGGTTCAGGCATAGCGACTCCATTCGGCACAAGGCTCGTCCCTGCGCTCCACGTTTGGTGTAACCAATTTGAAAACTCTATCTCCCATGCACCTCGCATATCAAGCAACATTATGCAGATAAAGTCAAAAAGCTGCCCGAGTACTCATCGTCACTTCCATCGCAACGCCTCGAACATGCGGAGTTATAGTTCGCAATCTTGATCTGCCATATCAGCCCCCATCGCCGCTCAGGTCGCTATGGTGTTCAATACGGTCTTGTCTCCGCTGATGTTTGGATTCTTTTGAGTACTCAGATTGCCGACGGTCCCACTCAGGTAGGAGTGATAAACATACCACCTTCCAGCCCTGGCGGAAAATAAAGCCGAGCGTCCAGCGCTCACGAATGGGACTCTTAAGGGGTAACCGAGGCTTGTATTAAGGCTCAACGACGACCACTCTAGTGCCTGGCACCGCGCGAATGCTAATAGGACCGACCTCCCCACTGTTATCGGGGATGATATGGGAACGGCTTTGCAAATGATTTCGATACCCTGAGAGTCCCCTTAGCTTAGCTCATCATCATACGTGTCGCGTACCTTGCATTTGCAGACGATGCGACACGCTAGCCAAATACTCATCGCTTAGCGGCCCGTCGAAGTGGGCGCCACAGCGGGCGGCCCCAGCATAAGGTTCGAGCTTGAAGGTCCAACCCCGCTGATACCACTCGAGCCTCTCCACTACTACTGCCACTCGGTGACTTCTCAAGTGGATCATGTAAAGCTCGACCTTCAATTGACGCAGTCGATAATGGTGTGCACCCCCGGCCCCTCCCTTGTGACAGTCCCCTCCGCACCACTGAGAAAGTGGACTGAGATGTTAGTGGCGTCACCAAAAGGCCCTGAATGGGCACCAGCTCAAGCCCGCAACCTTGGAGCTGGATATGTACTACGCCTGTATCCTAGGGAAATGGTTTAGAGAAAGAACAGTCACACCAAGAACGCCATCCGCCATCCCCCCCGGCTTAAGGTTTTGAGAGTCTGGAACGCAGACCTTGTCACCCAGGACACCAGAACCTGTACAAAGTCCTAACACACCCCATGGTGTGAAGGACCTCGCAACCTGTCGTCCAATCTTGAGCAAACCGTTGAGAGCCTGCGGCTTTCTGCTATACCCCTCTTCGCCTCGAGTTCTTCCTCATTCGTTCGTCATGTCATCGTCCTCGACCAAACCAAAGCCTCCGGATACGAATCTGGGCCCCGTCTTCACTATTCTCACATGCACTCTCACCGCCATCTCTATCACCTTTACTGCTTTGCGATTATGGGTCCGAAAGGTCAACTTCTATCTCGGATGGGACGACTATTTGATTGCTATTACCGCGGTCTTACTCACTGTTCGATGTGGTATCCAAGTCGCGAGTGTAACGCATGGAAATGGACGACACCATACCTACCTAACTAAGGAGCAATATCAATGGGTGGTCATGGCGAACTTCTATACCATCTTTCTCCTTTTCCCGACGCTTGGCCTTCTCAAAATTTCGATCTGTTGCTTGCTACTCAGGATTAAGAATACTCCCAAAATTCGGATCTTTATGTATGTCATTATTGGAGGATTGATTCTTACGAATATCGAGCCTTCTATAGTAATGCTTGCCCAATGTCGACCAATTGAGGCATTCTGGAAGGGTCCATCAAGCAAGTGTTGGCCGGCGGCTGTTAGGATCTACTCTATATACTTCCAGGCTGGTGCGTTGGTCTAAATTTCACGTTGATTTCGAATACTAAGTTGTCGCAGCTTATTCTATTCTAACGGATTTGATTTGTACTCTGCTTCCTATCCTTGTCGTTTGGAAAGTGCAGATATCTACGAAGGATAAGCTCTTGATATGCGGATTGATGAGTCTCGGCTTGATGTAGGTGTTTGTCTATTTTGTTAATGGCCATTGTGCTGAAGTTCTTAGTGCTACGATTTGTGCTGCCATTCGAGCTTCTTCTTTGGGTATATCCACATCAGACCTTTCCTGGGATTACTGCATTTCGGCTATTTGGGCAAACGTCGAGCTTCATATGGGAATCATCGCCGCAAATCTAGCATGTGGGCGCTCAATTCTCTCCTACTTCCGGCATGGCCGCAAGACCCCATCAAGAACTGGGTACGGCAGCCACGGCCGCCCTACTTATGCTGGCGGATACGGAGGCGGGTACCTCCGTTCCCAGGAACCTGCATCGACATTCCAGAGTACCTGCCGCAGAGGTTCATCCTCAAAAGAGAGCCAGGAAAGCGACATCCCACTGTATGGAGGTATCAAACAGACCACCGATGTGACAGTGGTGGAGCAGCCAAGGAAGGTGCATGGCTCTAGTCAGTCTTGGATGGAGGATCCTCCAAATAAAGACATGCCACATGCTGTTTGAAAGACGTGTTCTAAGAGAGCGGGGGCTCATTTAACGGCCGACAACGGATTTGGGTGCACGGGAAGTGTCAATGTATATTGTATCGCTTAGGGTCGGGCTGGGATATTTGGAAGAGAAAATCGCGAAATCGATACCTGTAAATGAATTATCATACGCGATGTTTCTCGGAGCGAAGGCATTTGCATAATTTATGATTCTGTATATAAGATAAGAACATTTCAGAGTTCTGGAGCAGCAGTGTTGTTTTGCTACTACTCATCCAAATCTTGCAAATTACACTGGCTCGATCCCCATCCGATCCTCAACACCGGGTGTAACAGCCAAGCTGGACGTTGCAGCTCCGTTGAAATTCGTAGATGAACAAGCGATGCATTGGTGGAGAGGGTTTACATCCTAGGCGAAGTGAGACAGCCAAGCTTCTTGGGTTCAAAGGTGTTCACAGGACATGGAAGTCCCTGGCTGTGCCTACAACTAAGGCGTGGTTTTCCGGGCCAGACGCCGCTATCTAAGTGCATGAATGATTAGGGAAAGAAGCCGGCGTTCTCGCGCTAGCACCAGAAGACTTTAGAATGTACTGATTAAGGGACTGCGGTTGGTGGTCCACCTTGGATTCGAAGGCATTTTGCTAGCTGTCCGAGATAACGCAACCCCTACGTACACATGGAGCGCCTCAATATTTCGGCGTGGCAGCTGTATTGTTGACCATGAGACAGACACAATGTAGGTTCGAAAGCAGCCTACACACATCGTTTTTGGATTTGCGGTAAAGGTTGAGATCAATGAAAGCATTCTCGCTGTGGAATGTAAATACTGCTCCCTGCTCCATTGTTCCGTAGCGTTGGCCAAGTCTATTTCGACCCGTTTGATGGGGAATGCTGGCTGTAATAACAGCGAAATTTTTTAAGCATGGCTTGAAGTCTCAGGCTTTGGGTAGTAGGATGCAATCTGTGCTAATCCTAGAGCAAGAAGAGAGGCAAATTGAGCGATAGGGCGACAGAAAGGAATAGGGAAAGGCTGAACGGAGGTAGAATCTGGATGAATTTGAGCTGCGCATTCCGCCCTTTCCAAAGCTCTAGGTGATAATGCATGTGATCATGGAAAGATCGACAACATTTGTGGGGCTTGATCGATTGCACAAGCTCATTGTTCTTCGAACAGGGGCATAGCATTGAACGGAGGGAAAAACAATATTTTCGAATTTGGAGGGCCTCAATAAGTCCAGTCGCCTCTAATTAAAGTGCGTAGCGGAAATCGGGATGCTTCTCTCCAAGGTCCTCCACTGCGATAGACTCAAATCCGACACGAGCATCATGACTCTGCCGGTCGCGAGCATGATTGGCCGCACGTAATGCGAAATACATGCCCGTCATCATAAGTGTGCCAACCAAAGTTACTCCCAATCCGACAGAGAAACCAGTCAGGAACTTTGGCGTTTCCCTAGTAAGGAAGACGTTTGAGGAGACGAATGATCCACAGTTACCGAATCCGATCAGAACACCGAGCCCGACATTTCGCTTGTAACCCTTGCCCAGATTGATGGCGAGCCAAACAGTGAGGAGTGGCATAATAACGTCGGGACCGGCAGTGAGGAAGAACATTCCGAGGTAGCGCACGCCAGGTGCCTTTGGCTGAGCCATCTCGATGGCTGACCCGACGATAGTCGACGTCATGCCGACCATGAGGAAGAGGTATCGCTGCCCCAACCATTCGGCGGCATAGGCGCAGGCTACAGAAAAGGTTGCTGCAACGATGTAGACTGGGATCGTATGAACTTGCGCTGCTTGAGAAGTATATCCAAGGCCTTTCAGAATTGTTGGTTGGAAATTAATGACGGAGGATGCCACTTCTGTGGCGGAGAAGTATATGAATGTTCTGCAAAGTTAGCAGGAATTTTCAAATCTGAAATGTTTACTTACGAGACCCAGATCTTCCAGTCGAGGAGCTGATCTAAAAGTCTAAGATTATCGTGTTTAACATTGGCACCATCGGCTTTGAGGCGGGCCAGAAGAACTGCCTTCTCCTCTGGGGTGAATATCTTGCTATCTTCTGGGAATGGGAAGATTATAAACCAGGACAACATGGCAACAAGAACTGTGAATGCCCCTTCTAAGATAAATATCCTAAAAACGTAAGATTATAACTCTAGCATCAGCGGTGAACGTACCATCGCCAGCCGTTGTACCCGCCGACACCGGCCATATTTGAAATTGCATTTGCAAGAAGCTGGAGTGGTCAGCGAAGTACGAGATTTGGAGAGTTGCGCATACCCCGTTGAATGACCCGGCGAGGATGCAGGCGGAAAAGAACACGGTGTAGCGTCGTAGGTATTCGTCTTGTTTGTAGTAACAGCCGATGAGGTAGGCACAACTAGGTACGAAGCCAGCTTCGCAGATTCCTTCAAGAAAACGACACACGACAAGTCCGGCATAGCTCTTGGTCACGCCTTGACCGATAACGAGGAAACCTAGGCTTTATCAGCGAAGGTTGTACTTGCATTCTGTATGACCGTACCCCAGAAGAATATCATGGCAGAGAGTGATTTAGGTCCTAATTTCTTGAAGAGGATGTTCGCCGGCACCGCAAATAGGACGTATGATAGTGTGAAGACCCATACTGCAGTGTTATAGTCGCTTCCCTTGAGGTTCAGGTCCTTAACCATTCCCGCTATTTTTGCATTGCCGATATTCCCACGATCCACAAAGCTCACGAGAAATAGGAACCACAAGATGGGGACTAATCGAAAGTCGATCTTGCGGAGGATTCTCTTCTCGATCTGAGGGTCAATGTTCATAAGAGCCTCGTCTACCTCCGAAGAGCCATCGGACTTGGGAGACCGCAACCCGACCTCTGCTACTCCCTTTTCTGTAGACATGCGGAACAAAATTGTTAAATGAACAGGATAAAGAAAAACAGCACGATGAGTAACCGAAGGGTCGGAGGTAGAAATAGAACTTATGGCTTTTGGTGTGGTAACGGCAAATATGAGAAACTACAGGTCTTGCGGGCAGAGCGATAAATGTACATCTTGGTCCAGCCCGAACCCGTGCAGCTTTGTCTGATAACGGTTAAGTGGGGACATACTAAAGCTCGGCACATCGAATATTCAAAGGTATGGCGAGGGTGCTGTCAGGGATTAATGCGCATCCATAACAGCGACAGGAATTGCAGAAAATCGAGGACGTATCAGGCTCGTGATGCGAATAAGATCGACGGCTAAAATGGTACGGAGGTCGGGGAGCTGCTTGTACGGCAAGGGCTGGATAGTGGATCAAGGTTGCCATGTCGATCGGAAAATGATACGCGACCTTGACAGCAGCGTTCTTACTGCCACGACTATGGGTAGAGAATTTTGGCAAAACACCAAGGTTCACCGGCTTTAAAGCTGAAATGCAGCGGACTGCGCCGTAAGCTTGGCGCCAGTGGAGTTGAGACGCCGGCGAAACTGGCAGGGGATGCTAAGTGCCGGCAGTTAGTGGGAAGGCGGTCGACGGCAAGGCCGTAGAGATTCAGATCTAGGCTTGTAAGGGTGAATTATTTCGCCGTGGGTGTTCCCTAGAGTGGATTCGTTAGGTAGTACTAAGAAAACAGGACGTAGTAAAGGCCAATGCAGACAAGAATTTCTTTGGATTGGTGCGCAAATGAGACATGCATAGCTAACAAAGGGTGATATTTAGCAAGCATCTTTGGAGGTGTGAGGTGTCAAGATGGGTCACACGGATCCAAACACTTGTGTTTCGCTCGGCGGTGTGGGAACAGAATTTGGGAAAACGATTCTCAAATCATGTAAGAATTCTGGCAATGCTGTGCGTATTAGGATCCGGTAGGAATGAAAAGCGTACAGATAGGATTCTGACATGCATTGCATTCACGGGGAGCGGGAGAAGGCCGCAGGCGGGGAATGGCCTTGGCACTCATGGCAGCGGAGTTTGGGAAGCCAGACACGCCAGATCAGCCCAACACAGTCAACGGGAACTCTGCGGACAGAGGGCTATACAACAGAATCGATTGCGCCGCTTAAATTTGATTACACCTCTTGCACCCGCATGGAAACTTTGAGTCTGTGCTTACGGCCGCCGTGCCTCGACTGACTTTCTATTAGCTCAACGAAGACTCTCTTTTATCGTCACACAAGCTGATAGGCCATTGCCAACCATCGCGAACCCCATGAAAATCAACTATTACCTAAGGCCTACCCTCCTCCACTATCATCTCCTCCTCCTCCTGCCTACCTGACAGGCTATTTGCGCAATTTCAGCCGTTTGTTGAAAGATCCACCCAAGACTGCTCCCGAGCATCTGCGAACCTACCTCAAATGTAAAGGCGCCTGAGGACATGCGATGTCCGCTTGACACCGAGAAGTCATTAGGATGAAGCGTAAAAGAAATGCAGAAACGTCTTTAGTGGAGGATGTTGCAGATGGGCCTGCAATATTCAACCATACAATGATCGCAAAAATACTCCTTCAAGAAAGTTAGACTGTAGTTGATTCTCAGGCTGCTGAGTTCAGCGGAAGATACTGAAACTTGGTGAACCAGGAGCAGTGGTCCTGCTCCCATCAACGACAGTCTGGCGCTGCAACCTGTGATGGAGACCTGGAAATTGCCCTAACGCTTCTTTCTGGCTTCTAGTTGCCTGAGTGCCACCAATTTCCTCCTGTCTGCTCTTCACAGCACCTCGCTCTCGAATTTCTAAGGCTACAACAGCAGATATGGTGCGACATTCCATGATAGCCAGGATTGTACCCAATATTACGCGCCATGTACGCATCCGTGTTATTGACCGCTCTCTTTCCTTTCCCCACACATCGAAGATGGCAACGGTCTTCATCCAAATTTACCTAGGGTTCCTTATTCCTATGGCTTTTCAGATTCCTTCGGTTCCCTTCCTGCCAGGCCATTAGGCTTTGCAGCGCCGGCCCAACAGTATCGTCTGAACTACCAAGGGCAGGCATTTGCGACCACCCGAATATATTGGTAATTACGGCTTCGCTGATAATTCTGTTTTTCCTCGGTGCTCTTCTTACTGGGTATATCTTAGTGTGTGTCGTTTCCGGGCATTCAGCATGAGGAGATGTCAATGGCGCTCTGGCTCTGGCTCTCGATCCTGATCTCGCTCCTAAGGTATATAATGCGAGCGCTAGCCTTAAGAACAGGAAGATGTTCTGACACGGTTCGCGCCAGCAACGGAGAAAAATGAGCTGTAGCGACTAGAATCGGGTTTCGCGTCTAGCGAACCCTCTGCCGAAACGCGAATTTACAAAGATGAAGCTTGTGTGACTCACAAAGATGACCATGACCCCGGATCTAGCCGACTGGAAAGATTTGTTACTAATGTCCTGCGTTAGCGAGGTACAGCTGCAAAGATTTTCAAAAAAGAGGCAGACAGCTTCCAAGGCTGGAATGCAGATTTGAAAAGAAATTGCTACTCCGGGTGGTCGAGATCCCAAAGAGAAAGTTGTTGCCCGTATGTGGCTTGACTGGTGGCAGCTTTTGCATCCAAACAATTGTGAAGGAGTAATCAGATGTTGTTCTCGAACGATTTGGGGTAAGACGCGTGAGCGGTATCAGCCAGCCACTGGGGAATCTTCAGGTGAACCGCCTAGAGTTGCCATTCTCGGCCATCGTTTCGTTCTTTGGCTGGCGGCCAAGACCACCTTGTTCGGTTGAAGAACAATTGTGGCGCTCATGTATTGGTACGAATCGTTCGTATAGCAACGACTTGTTGGCTGGTTTGAAGGGGGCGACAGCTCAGGATGTCTTCGCATTGCCACGTTCTTCATTTAGCTACTCGAAGGCTCCCTTTTTCTTTTTGCAGCAGCCTTACTGCAGACTGCGCAGGATCCAAGCTGTGCTATGGTAAGCAATAAGTATAAAAGTTGCATCGCCTGTTGCTTCAGCCATGACAGAGACTGTCAGAGAGAGAGGAGCTCACCGGATTTTGAGATCAGCCTGATATTACGGAAACCTCGCGACTCAACTTCCCAAAACCTGGTGTCCAAAATGCCGAGCAAAGGTGTTCAAGTCTATTCGTACCTGGCTGTTCCAGGCAGCCGAGTCGAATTCTACGTTCCTAAGCACGAGGTGAAGCACACTGGCTTCCGGAACTGGAAGAATGACCGCATGGAAGTGGAAAGAGCTAACATCGATGGGTTGTTTAACTACACAGGCCGCTTCGGCTTCCGTGTCTACAAGGACAACAAGGAATTGAACCAGCAGTGGGTTGAGATCAACTCCATAACCGGTAACCTCGGTGACGGAACTATGAATAAAATCGAGCAGATGCGTACTGCCATTGTTGACGGCATTATGATTAACTATGGCTTTTATGATGCCGGTTCTGGTCAGTTTGGCCTCCCCAATGCGTCTCAGTGCTATGTCACTGTCTCGTACGATCAGAGCAACTGGATGGGTCTGGTCGCTCCCGAGGGTTCAGCTCAAGCCAATAAGAGAGTAACCCAATTTGCGCTTCCCTGCCCGCACGACTGCGGTATGAACGACATGCAGAACACGGACGTTGTTCTTAGCAGCGAGGTCTCCGGCGTGTTCTCTATGCTGCTTGCTAAAATCCCTGGCCTCGGTGTTGCCCTCTCTATGGCTATCCGCCTCGGGTATATTCGCAAGGTGATCTACTCGCTTAGCATCACGCAGAAAGACTCAGTCCACGACATGCTGCGGCTCGGCGCGAGGTATTTCGAATTCCGTCCCGCAAAGCTACCCTCGAATGTGCATCGCCTGAGTAACCTGGCAGAGAAGTACTATTTTGTGCATGCCATCATTCCGGGGATCGGTTTCGATGCCTTCCTTGACGCTGTACTCGGGTTTCTCGAGGCCAACAGCAGCGGGATCGTGGTGGTACAGCTCCGCCGCGACGGCATCCTGGATCAGTGCACCAAGTTTGATAACGCCAGCGCGGATCAGGTCGTTACCGAAGCTCTCAATCGCCGCCATAGTAGTATCCAGATAGCTAATGAGGAAGAGTTCAAAAGCCAGACTATCAGCCAGCTACGAGCCGCGCACAAACGTCTTGCCATCGTCAAAGAGCATGATGGCACGCAGTATAGTAGCTATGACGACAAAGCCTACGCCACTCTCAATGGCGACTCAATCGTTGGCCGCCTACAAAGCATTAATAGCGGCAGCCAAGGCAACAACACTTTCACGGTGCTGCAATGTCAAGCCACTGCCACGAATATTACTGACGTGGCCGCCTACAGCGTCACCGCCAGTAATGCCGCCACCTCCGTTCTTATGGCCACTAAGGCCGTGTGCGATTCTAAGACACTGCCCTGGATCAGGCAGAACGTCGCGTCACACCTCGATTCGAAGAAAAGCCTTGTGATCATGAACGACTGGCTCGACGGTGCGACCTGTGATGTCGCTATTGAGCTCTCCAAGCAGCGGTTGCAGATATAGATGCTAATGGATTGGCTATGGCCCGACAATGTGTTTACATAGACTAGCGCTAATGGTCGTCTGACAATGATGCGAGGACTGGCAAATCAAGATTGGCATTCAAGTGAATAATTAGATTGGTCCTTTACGAAGAACGAACTTTCTATTTTAATACTACTGGATATACGACCATGCTTCAGATCGTAAATGAGGATTCAAATGGGCCGCGTGCTACGTGGCAACTAATAAGCCCCAGCTTTGAGATTTGATTTTAGAGAAAGAAAGAGAGCCAAGAGCCATTAGCAGAGGCAGAAGCTTGGAGCATGAGGCCCGGTTCAGTAGCTATTTATGAAGTATATACATGAATCGAATATTAGAAATGTCCAAACTAAACGTATGATTCTTTAAGAAGGATAAGCTTTACAAGGCCATGAAGCGAAGGCTTTGTCCTTGGTCGCCATGCTGTATCAGAACGGAGTCTGCCCAATCACATTGCCCGGCGGAAAATATCTACCCACAACGACAACGGCGCCATTTGCACCCGATGCAGCTCCCAATCCCATCTGTGTGGTTGTACTCCACATGCACTGCGTATAATGTCCATAACTCCCAAAGTTTCCTTGTGGTATCACCTGCCCTGTATAATTCAGCGCCTCGTCAAGCCACAACTGCACCGCATCCGAGAATGTCGCTCCTCGGCCGCCGCTTTCGAATAGATTCTCGCCTTCACCCTTGACGCCGGAATGGGTGAAAGTTCCGCTTTGGGCGAGTTGTTGGGCATAAGCAGCAGCTTCGGAAGCGAGTGTAGTGTTCCAGGTGAATGGTGTGAGATTCTTTGTGGCACGAGCTTGGTTGTTGAGGTCGAGGGCGGCTTGCGATGCGGAGTCTGGGGCGCCGCTGCCCGTGGATGTCGGAGCGCTAGCAGTAGATGATGGGACGCTGGAGGTGGACGCTGGGGTGCTGACGACTGGTTCTGAGGCACTGACTGTAGACGCAGAGGTGCTATCCGTAGCTATTGGGATACTGGCCGTGGAGCTTGTGGCACTAATGATGTCGGTGGTGCCAGGGCCGGCATCGCACTCATCGTCGACTTCACGGGCGGACAGATAAGTTGGGTGGGAGAGGGAGAGGGTGGAGATGGAAAGGAGCGTGATGAATGGAAGAATAAAGGAGCGCATCGTGAGCGAGTGTGCTGTTTGGAAGAGAAATGAATGGAAAGGAGTTGATAAATGTCACTGTGATGGGCAGAGCTTTGGAGAAAGATATGACATGATATTAATAAGTTTCTCGACGTGAAACGAAGTCCCGCAACAACGACCTGGACTTTGCAGCACTTACCTGCTCTGTATACTCGCGACAGGCAGATGAGGGTCTTCATCTAGATTCGCACCACTCAACATGCGGCCCGGGGTGACTCTGCGTAGGAGATTCACTCTGGAGGGAAGCTGGAGAAGAGATTTCAAAGGTTGTTAGAGCGAGCCCACTTTTACCCAATCAGCGCTTTCGATTATCCAAGATAATTTTCCGATGCGGACCTTCCAAGCCATGTCGCGGAGAATAAATGTTTTGAACATATCACTTACCATTTCCTAGAAAAGTGAAGCCGAAGGGCCTGCCCTGGTCACCCCCACAGGCCCGCCGTGCACGGACGAGCTTTGAAACGATATTAATTAGTGGATTATCGCCACAAATTTCGATTCAATCTCGGCTGAGAAATGATCGAATGGCCTTTTCGCGATTTCGCCAAGTGAACATAGTGTACAGTGTCGGTTAGCCGAGAAATGAAAGGTTACTTTGCTGATCCGGGACATTGTACGGATCGCACGAGCGACGTTGCCGCAGGGGCGCACTGTGACTGAGAACTTCAACTCTCGTTCAAAGCCTTCGAAGGGTAGAAGCTCGGTTGCTTGCCAAGTGATGGGCAAGAACTCGATCCTTTGCATCGTGCGATAGTGGCTTGCCTGAACTTTAGAAGACTTGACTTCAAGAAATCGTACCCAACTCTAGCAAAACGGAGTAGGCCATGAAACTCGCTGCGGATTTAGCTGTCGGACAAGGCATGCTATGCATCGTATGAGAAGTCCTGAATATCGAATGCAGATTGAAGGATATCAAAGGCTTGCCAGCGTTAGTGAGTCTGAGCCTTTGTGATGGTTCAGTTGTAATGGCCGTCTTGGCCCAGACTCTACCTAGGTAAGGACCCTAAGATCCGACCCGAAATAGCCGCAAGACTCCGAGGTTTTCGGCTTCTGAGTATGCCTATTGTGAGAAGCCCAAGCCTTCGCGTTATCTTCAGAATTCCAGCACAGCACAGCACCAGGTCTGATTTGATTCTATGGCTCTTGTGCGGCTTCAGCGAATCAACACTCCGAAAGGGACACTCGGAGCATCAACATCCCCAGCGTTCCGTCTTCGTCGCTCTCATTCCAGCGCAAAAAGTTCCATCTGAAGCCCTCAGCCTATCGACATACATTTACACCTTCAATGAGCCTGTACCCTTTTCGCTGCTCCTTGAAAATCTTACATCCATCTCTAAAGTCGATTCTGGAATTGCTGCGGCGACATGGTTTTGACCATCTGCAGGAGCTAGTAGAATCCCCGCCTCAAGTTACATAGCCAGCCTGATGCGTTGCTGTTGCTGCTGAGTCGGTCCGAACACCACGTTTCCGTTGCCAGCGCCGTCATGAGGTCTTTAACGCGTTCTGAATCTTAGACTTTGGCTGGGTGCTCGGTTTGCGGATGATGCAATGCCTCTTGATCCCTCAAACGGCGCTTACTGTCGCTAATTCCGTCATTCAATTTGTCGCCTTCTGTGGAAAGCTTATCTCTAAGGGCTACGAAATTTCTAAGAGCGCAGATGGAGTTCTTGTCGACTACGCCGAACAAGCCGCGGTGGTCTTAAGACTTGCACAGTTGAATAGAAGATTGTTCGATCCCATAACCGCCTGCGAGAAGGCTAATTCTGATGGACGAAGGAATTCTGGAAGCTTGGGGGATGAGAGGGGCTTCGGTATGCAAGTTGCAGGACCGTGCATGATGGGGGGAGAACTCGTACAACAGTCCGCAAATTTCAGCCTCACCTGCAAAATGTTAGCCAAAGGCTTTCATTTCACCGTCTTCTTCAACCAGGGACTAGTATTGACGATAAATCTAATTAAATCAGATGTCTCACACTTGTACTAAGTGCAAGGAGCTGGCTGAGTGGGCAAGCTTGGATGGCTTTACATGGAGCAATCCACCGAGCGAGGATTGGCTTGAAATTGGCCATCACGAATCAGTCGAGAATTTGGAAAAATCCGCAAATGAGTGTAGCGTTTGTTGCTTCATCCTTGATCTCCTGCGCCGCGATTATGTGAGCGCTGAAGATCCACAAAATGGTGACACGTCTCTTGGAGATAGAGGTGATGTGGTAGCTACGAGCCCTCAGATCCCTGCAGATACCGAGTTCTCCTACAGCATACATTTCTCACCTTTGCGGAATCACCTAGAGCTACGAACTCTGGACGGAACTAGGATCCTTGGTCCTCCTTTCCAACCTTGCAGGAGATGGAATTCTGAGGACCCCGGCTTAAATGTGAATACCTGTGTCTTGGTTGAGCAAAGCGAGAAGCCCGCTTTTCTACCGCGCTTTGACTTGATCAAAGTATGGCTCCAAGAATGCGCTACGTCTCATCTCAGCTGTGAGCAAAGCGACATGGCGTATTTACCGAAAAGAGTCTTGGATCTAGGGGTATCAATGGCTTTGGACTCCAATCTTAGACTGTGTGAGCCAGATAACGAACGCTCACCGTATGTGACGTTGAGCCATTGCTGGGGTGGCGACCTGGCCTTCAAGACAACGATCAACAGTCTGCACAATATGCTGTCCCAGATAATCTTTTCCGACCTCCCACAAACCTTTCAAGACGCTGTAATGGTCTGCCGAGGTTTGGGGTTCCGCTACCTGTGGATTGATGCCCTCTGTATTCTTCAGAGGGTTGAGGATGAGGATCACGATTCTTTGGCAAATCTTTGCGCTGAAGAAGATTGGAGAATCGAAGCTGCGCATATGTCGACCATTTATCGTTGCGCCACTCTAAATATCTCAGCTTTGACAAGCCGCAATTGTTGGGATGGATTTCTTAATCACAGACGAGTTGTACCTGCTGTTTCCGTAGCATTGGACCAGGGCAGTGATCCGTTCTTCTTCCAGCAGAATGTTACGCTCCAAAGGAGTGTGGGAGACTATGTTGGATATCGTACTGAACCAAAGGGGTACTTCAATGAGAGCGTATCTAAGTGTAGGCTTAGATGAAACTAATAAACACCAAGAGAGGAATTCTAGAGAGGGGAATTCCTCGAGATCTATATATCCAACCTGTTTGCCTGTTCATGGTTGCTAGTTCATGAGCAACCACTAGCACCTGCTCATGGTTGCTAGCTCACAAGCAACCACTAGCAGTCATGTGCTCTGGTTCTGGGCAAGTGTGCCGAGTCGAAGGCGGTCACGACCACGGGTCGTAACACAGAAGCCTGGCCCCTTCACTCATGTCACGGCAGACCGTCACCTACCTCTCAATCGCCGTGGATGGGTTCTCCCTGAACGTGTTCACTCAAGCTCAGTCCTACATTTTGGACCAGATCAGATGTACTGGGAATGCAGAACTTTGTGTCTTTCAGAAGGTACGTCCCAATGACAATTATATTTGGTCTTTGGTCACAATACTTCTAAGACTATATCTCCCTACATTCCCCTAACGCTGAGGCCTAATACCCCGACGTTTGCAAGAACTTTTAGCTAATAATCAAATCGCGTTTTAGACGGCTGCCGCATGCCTTCCGACTTTGTGATGAAAGGGATGTCGTCTCTGTCCTTAACACATGGCACTCTCGACGGCATTCGCATGTGGCACGAGCTTATCGAAGAGTATACACATCGATCACTGACCTTTCAAAAGGACATCTTCGTGGCTTTGTATGGTCTATCAATAATTCCGCTTCAACCTTGGCCCAAGGATTTTGGGTTGTCCATATAAAGAAAGTTTTAACATTTTAGAAATCAATTTAGAGATTTTAATCTATTAGTTTAAGAATTTAAAATTTCTTTTTATATAACTTTATTATATTTAATTAAAAATTAAGTATTTTAAATCCAATAAATTTAATAATAAAGTTTAATTTTAGAAATTTTTATTATATAGTTGATAATTATTAATATAAAATATTAAATTTTTAGAGTAATTAAGATAACTAATATTTAATTATTTTTATAATTTTATATTTTTATTTCTATATTAAATTTCTATTAATATTTAAAAATTTAAATTCTTTATACTTTTTATAATTAAGCTTTATATTTTTTATAATTAATTTTAATAGTAAATGCTGTAAGTATATAGCTAATAGCTAGCTATATTTTTTAGTCCTTTTTTTTAATTTTAAATAGCCATATTAAACAGCTATATAACTATATAGCTACATTTGAATTAAGTAATTAAAGTTAAAATATAAAGGCATTTAATGAGCTTTTATTATATAAATTTATATATAGTTAGCTTTTAATAAAAAGAGTACTATATAAAAAGTCTGTTTTATATAACTTTATATATAGCTAACTTTTAATAAAGAAAGCACTATATAAGAGCACTATATAAGGAGCCTCTCTTATATAAATTTGTATATAGCTGGCTTTTGGCGGAGAGAGTATTATATAAGGAGTCTCTCTTATACAAATTTATATATAGCTAGCTTTCGGCGGAGAGAGTACTGCATGAGGAGCCTCTCTTATACAAATTTGTATATAGTTGGCTTCCGGCGGAGAGAGTATTGTATAAGGAACCTGTCACGGAAGAGGCACGAGCTGTGTGGAAAGAGCTTGATTGCTAGCTATTCGTATTCACTACATGCGTGTACTGTGTGTGATATGCATACAAGACGTTGTGTGAAGAATAGAAAGAATAGAATAGGGCAGAATAGGCGCATATAAAAAGTCTACCAGCTAGTGGCTTGGTAATTACATGTATGTAATAGACATCCAACCTTAAGAGTCTATGCAGTATCACAACTGTAATAGTACCCTCCTCCTAAATACAAGTAAAAGAGATATAGGAGATGAAATGAAAACATAAAGTATATAAAACAGGTTTATAAAGTATATAAATTAGTTCTAATAAAAAAAATAGTAAAATAAAATTAACTTTAAAGTATAATATTATTATAAACTATATATTCTTTTAGTTTTAGACAGTTTAAATAATATAAATAATACTGTTTAATAGTTTATATATTAATAATAGTATTGACAGGTTTTCAGATTAATTAAGTATAACTTCACCACTATATAAAATATTTAAAAATATGTTTTTGGCAATTATATTTAAAGTTTTTAACTTATTTAATAAAGTATTCTTCTTTATTATTAATAACTATAAAAGAAAAAGGCGGAGGGTTCTAACTAGATAAGAATATACTTAAATTAGATATAAGTTGTAGTAGAGATAAATAGAATATAGGGTAGATTTTTATTATGTTTGGTAATTCTAGTTTATATATATGTGATAAAACAACTTTACAAATGCAAAAGAGGCCTATCAATAATTCCGCTTCAACCTTAGCCCAAGGATTTTGGGTTGTCCATATAAAGAAAGTTTTGGCATTTTAGAAATCAGTTTAGGGATTTTAATCTATTAATTTAAAAATTTAGAACTTCTTTTTATATAATTTTATTATATTTAATTAAAAATTAAATATTTTAAATCTAATAAATTAAATAATAAAATTTAATTTTAGAAATTTCTACTATATAGTTAGTAATTATTAATATAAAATATTAAATTTTTAGAATAATTAAAATAATTAGTATCTAGCTACTTTTATAATTCTGTATTTCTATTCTCACACTAAATTTCCATTAACATCTAAAGACTTAAATTCTTTATACTTTCTGTAATCAAGCTTTATACTTTCTGCAATCAACCCTAATAGTAAGTGCCGCAAGTATACAGTCAGTGGCCAGCTGTATCTTCCAGTCCTTCCTCTTAATTCCGGGTAGCCATATTTAGACTGCGAAGAACCCGCGGTTTACCCGCACCCGGACCACGTGGGTTTAACCCGCGGGGCATGCTGGGTCGGATTTTTTCAGGCCTGCGGGGTGTTAACAAATATTATAAAACCTTAACCTAGCCCACAAGGGCCCGTTCAGGTTGGGTTAGTATAGGTTTTTTTGAAAATTATAAACCTAATAACCTATAAAATTTTTTATACATTTGATATACTATAAAATAAAAATTTAAAATTAAAATTTTATTTTATTTAAATATTTAAATAATTAAAATAATAAAAAATAATAAAAATAAATAAAATATTATAATTTTTTATTTATTTAAAAAAATTAAATAAAAAAATTAATTTAATAAATATTTAAATATAATAATTAATATTCTTTTTTTTTATTATTTTTTATATAATATTTTAAATTATTTATAAAAAATTTAATTATATTTTTTTATACTATTTATTTAAAGTTAATTAAATTAAAAAAAATATTAATTTAATATACTTTTAAGATTTTATTTTTAATTATAAAACTATATTTTTTTTTATTATTATTACTAATTAACAATTAATTATTTTTTTTAGTTTTAATAATATACTATTTTTTTTTATAATTAAAAATATTATTTTTTTTATAAACAAAATATATTTTCTTTTTTATATTAAATCTATTATAATATATTTAAAATATTAGAAAATAAATCATTTTATTCTTTAAGTAACTATAGCAATAATAGTAAATATTGTAAATATTATTAAATAAATATTCTATATTAATACTAGTAGTTTAAATAGTAAAATAATTTTATACTATTATTACAAATATTAGAAAATCTTATTTTTGTATTTTCTAAAAATCAAAAATACTATCTCTAATATTTATAACTATTATTAATTAATAAAATAATAAAATAATAATAGTAAAATATTTATACTTTTAATAAAAATAAATTTATACCTATTTTAATAAAGAGTTTCTAATTATATATTTTAATAATCTAATTTTATATTATTTAATTATAATTTTACTAAAAGTAAAAAAATTTTTCTTTTTTAATATTATAAATTAATTAATTTTATTAATATTTTTATTAAAATAAGTAACATATTATTTATATTTTTTTAAAAATAAAGTTTTATAAACTTCTTTTTATAAATAATAATTAATAACAACAATATAACAAAAAAATAGAATCATATTTAACCTTTATTTTTATTTTTATTACACTAATTTGAACTAGTAAATATCTATAGCTTTTATAAAGAATTAAAAATAGTTATATAAGTATAATAGTATTTATAAATATTATTTATTATATTATAGTATACTTTAAATATTTTTTCACTTATAGAAAAAGCTTTACAAAAAGCTACCTTTTAAAAAAGATATTTTTAGTTTAATTTTTCATAAAGTTACTCAAAATAACCAAAAAGATTATTATAAATATAAAAATAGTTTTATAATATAGATTTAAAAATTATAAAAAGAATTTTAATATATAATATAAAAGGATAAAAAAGTTTAATTAAATATTTAATATATTTTTAATTGTTTAAATTAAATTAAAATTTAGAAACTTAATTTTTAGTTTTTAATATATTTAAATAATTATTTATAATAGAATTTAAAAAAAGATTAATATTATTTTTTAATTTATAAATCTATTTAAACATTTAGTAAAAGGAATTTTAGTATATTATAATATTCTAAAGAAAAACAAAAAGTTATTTATATATTTAATAGTTTAAAAAGGTCTTTTTATATTATATATTTATATTAATCTAAATAGTAAGTTTGTAAATCTAAAAAATAATTAATAAAAATATATTTTTATTATTTTCTATTACTTATCTTTTATACAATTAGTTAAACACTATTCTTCTTTTCTATTAATAATATAACTTAATTATAATTCTATTTTTTAATAGTTTTATTATTATTTAAAAGAATTTTAAATTTAAAAATAATTATATAAATTTTAAATTAAATAATATATATAAAATAGAAAATATAAACAATATTTAAAATATTTTTATTTAAAATTTATAAAACTTTTTAAATATTTCTTTTATACTTTTAAATTAAAACTTTTTAAATATAATTAACTAAAATGAAATTATTTTTGGTATTATTTATAATAATATTAAAAATATAATATTTAAAATTATATTTTTTGAGATACTTAAAGAGGATTTTTGTTAGAACTTTACCACCATAATGGCCAATAAAAGATTCAAATCTAATTAAAGCTTTGCAAAGAATCTATTTCATATTAATAAAATATTTATAATAAATTAACGTTAATAAATATTCATAGTATAAAAAAACCTTTTATACTATAATTATAAAAAAACCTTTTATACTATAATTATAAAAAAAGCAATTTTCTATAAACTTGTTTAAATATTAATTACTAATGAAATCTTTAAACTATTAATAATTTTTACTAGAAGTTCTTTAACTTAATTTTTAATATTTCTTATTAATATTTTATAGACATTAGTAGAAATAGGAATTATTAGTTTATATATAATTAGGCATTTTATAGTTATTTTAATCTATCTTTATAATTAAGGATTATTAAAAATATAAAAAGGAATAAATAATACTATAAAAATATAAAGAGTTTATAAAAGAAAGCTAGAATTTTTATATTTAAATTTAAAATTTATTTTAATTGCAGCTTGAATCTATTAAATATAAATAAAGTAATTAAAAATTAAAAATTATAAATAATAAAAAGTAATAAAAAGTAATAAAAATAATATACTATACTTTAATTTAAGTAATTCTTTAATAAAATAAATTTACATATTGTAATATTATAAATATATTTTTATATTTTAGAGTATTATAAAAGGATTAAAGTTTTAAAATATTTAATATTAGAATGCTTAAATAGAATATAATAGTAAATATATTAAATATAAAGATAATTATTTTTAATTCTAGTTATTTAAAAATATTCTTTTTATATTATAAAGGTTTAAATTTTTATTATTTAATAAAATATTTTTAATTAACTATAATAGTTAATTATAAAAGCTGTATTACTTTATTAATTATTAAAATCTTTGTTATAAAAATTTATTTAAATAGTATAACTATTATAAAAATTAGTTTAAATAAAATAAAAAAAAAATTAAATTATTTAATTAGTAACTTTTTTATTTTTAATTAATTATTATTAATTTTTAATTATAATTAATATAAATAATATATTAGTTTAAATAATAGAATTTAATAAAAATAAATTAATAAAATTATAATAACTATAATAATTTTTATTAATATTAATAATATTAAAATTATATTTATTTTTAGAATTATTAAATTAA